>RJWM01007878.1:0-75642 GCA_004363535.1 Dasyprocta punctata | reverse complement strand
GGGGGGAACGTTGGCATTATTTTACAGTTTATTTAATTCACTCCTCCTGCTGGCACTAATTTAATTCATCTCCATGGCTAACGGAAGGACTGAATTGAAATATTAACCTCAAAGGCAGCACTGGAACAGATAATGGAGCCTGCCTGTAAGTGCTGAGCGGAAAGATAAAAGGGGAAGGAGCTGCCGCTTCCACAGGAGAATTAAAGAAGGAGGAGGGGGATAATAGAAGGCTTTTTTCTAATGGTTCATTTTCCTTCTCTTTAGTCCAAAGTGATAAAAGCAAATAAATTTGTGTTTAGAATCACAGACACAGAACAAGGCCATTATATAAAGATATTATCTTCCTGGTGAAACTTCGTCAGAAGTTCTCATGTCGAAAGCATGCAAAGTGGATTAAAATATCACAGGCAAGCAGCAGAGATTGTCAAAATGACAGAATATTATTAAACCTGTATATTTATCCCTTAATTTTCATCTCCACACGAGACCCCAGCGTGGAGCTGTTTCCACATGAAGCTCCGGCCGCATGGCCAGCTGAGCAGTGTGAGGGAGGGAGGGGAGCCTGCTTGGATGGAGCCCAAGATGCCTTCCCAGCTCCCCAGCAGCTTCTGGCTTGAACAAAGTCCAAGCTAAGCGTCTAAATAAACAGAACAGTGGCTCTTCTGCCTGGATGACATTTCGCTGAAGTTTCTTCCCTCCCAAGCTCGTGGGTTGAGACAGAGAGGAGGGACCTGGAAGAATGGGTGGGTTGCAAGAATGACACAGGGCAGACTGTTTCTGCCTGCAGGCTTTGGAGGGAGAGCACTGTGTCTCTCCCTCTAGGATTCCTCTCTCTCCATGAGCTCTGGTGGACACCACTAATGAGATGTGTTTCCTGTGCTCTGCTGTGTGTCTGGGATTTACACACATTCTCCCTGTTAATTTTCCCAACAGTCCCTGAAAGGGGCTATAATCCTCCTGGCATTGCAGTTGAATCACTGATGCTCAGAGGCCAACCAAGTTGCTCAGGGCCTGCAGTGGGTACATGGTGCCACCAGATTCAAGCCCAGCCCTGCCAGATTCTAAGACAAAGCAAACTGTTCCTCTTTGGGAAGAGTGCAGTCCGTGGGGACACCTCTATAAGGATCACTCTTGGAGAACAAGGGTCAGGAGACACAGCTGTGTGTGCAGGAGCTCAAACATGTCAACAGTATCACTCAGCACCTCTGGAAATTTGCAGGTGGGGACAACAGTTTCCTTGGGAGAAGGAGTTGAGGGCTGGCGAGAGAGACAGGGCAGGGAAGAAGACCTATGTTTCAATGTTCTCCTTTTTGTGCTATTTGATTTTTTATTATGTGTGCATTGACTTTAAAAAAAAAAGCATGACAATGTGAAAAATAACTTATCTGGAAGAAAAGCAAGGCCAGGGTTTTTACCTCCTTTTCTAGCCTACTTCCTGTGCACACACATCTTCCTTACCTTGATAGTGCTGGAGTCATCATATTCCCTGTCTTATTTCTGAATCAGGACCTACTGAGGGCTTTTCCTGGGTCCATGAGGAGTCCCTGCTCCTTTCTCTCTCTCAGTACGAGGCCTGTACTTCAGCACAACTCTGGCTCTGTCTCCTTCTGGCAGCCTTCCATAACTACTCTATGACCTCTGTCCTCCCTCTCTGAAATCTCCAGCTTTCCCTGCCACAGCCCAAATCTATACCCTAGTTTTGCTTCAAGGAGAAGGCTCCTGAGAGCAGTCCAACTGCTTTAACAGCTAAGGCTAAAGAGGAAAGAGGCATTTGCTACCTACAGAACCCAGGCTCAGCATAATGCCCAAGGCAATCTGGGGGAGGGAGCTGTCCAAGGTGGATGGGAAAGGGGCATCGCAGGACTTATTCTCATTGACTAAGGGTCAGCTAAGGAGACTTGGAGTAAAATGAGTCAGGCTCATGAGGCAAGAATCTTATATGTTTTGGAGATCCACTTTTAATAAAGGACTACAATATTACCAAAGCAAAATTTTGTAAGAAAATGATTAGAATAAGAACGTAAGTCACAACAAATATGAGAGGCTTAGAGATTCCAGTCCCTTTTCAGCTTTCTTTAGGCAATTTGCCAGAAATGCTCACATAAGCACATTTTGTGGTAGTATCCCACCTTCCCCCAGCATTACTCAAGTAGCTCATGCAGACTAGAGGAGAGGGCCTGACGATGCTTCATTAGTTCAGCAATCAATCCATCCCCTTGGAGGTGACACACAGTGCTCAGGCACCTTCGTGGAGGAGACACACAGTGCTCAGGCACCTTCGTGAAGACTGACAATGAGGAATGAACAAAAACCAGCAAGTAACCATGGAATCTAGCTTCTGTGATCCAGCCCAGGGGACTCATAGCCCTGGAAGCAATGGAACAACTCAAAGTAAGACCCAACCTTGAGAGTCTGGATTAGGGTCTCAGGCACCAGCCCAGCACCTGATTTGCAGAGAGAGTAACACTCAGCCGCAGGCATGTGGGTAGGTGGAGAGAAGAGAGAGGAAAGCTATTAGGGAGACCATCTGGCAGCTTTCATGGTAAAGATGGCAGAGGTGGAGTCAGAACCAGATGTCTCTACTTGTACATTTCACTAAGCTACTAAGCTTTTTTTTCCCTTCCTTCCTTCCTTCCTTCCTTCCTTCCTTCCTGCCTGCCTGCCTGCCTCTCTCTCTCTCTCTCTCTCTCTCTCTCTCTCTCTCTCTATCTCTCTCTCTCTTTCCCTCTGTACTTGGGATTGAACCCAGAGCTTTTGTGCTAAGCAACATTCTCAGTCCTTTTTTATTCTGAGACAAGTCAATAAACTGTCCAGGCTGGGCTCAAATTTACATTTTTTCCTGCATCAGCTTCCCAGAGTACTAGGATTACAGACATGTGTCACCATGCCTGCCTTCCACCAAACATTTACAGGAAGAAGAATGCTCATTCTGCACCTCTACACTCACTCTACTAGAAAACGGAAAGGAAGGACCATATTCTAGCTCAGTTTTACAAAAACAGTAATGTCTGACACCAAAGCTAGACAAGGATATTTCAGGGAAAAGCATTATTATTCATGAAATAGTCACTTCATGCATATCAGAATAGGGAAAATTAAAAATACCAAATATTGGTGAGAATATGAAGCAACTAGAACTCTTACACACTCTCACACACTTGCTTTGGAAAACGATTTGCCAATTTCTTAAATATACAGTTAATAACCCACTAATCCCACTTGTGAATATTTCCTCAATAGGAATAAAAGCACATGTCCACAAAAATACCTTTAAATGAATGTTTCTAGCAGCTTTAATCACAAGTCCCAGCCCAGAAAGTGTTCAAGCACCTATGTATATGTACGAACTCCCCACAATGGCTATAATCATTAGCTATTGCTAATATGTGCTAATAAAAATTAAAATTAAAAAAGAAAGAAAATAAATGAATGACTAAACAGCTTTCTGCATGGAATGTTACTTAGCAATGGAAGGAAACTTTGGCAACTATATGGAAAAGTCTCAAACCATTCTACTGAGTGAAAAAAGCCACACAGACACAAAGAGTACAGGATAATTAAATCCATCTAACTGAGATTCTAGAAGGGAATACTACTGTGCAGTGATGGAAAACATACCAACAGTCACTTGAGCTCAGGAATAAAGAGTGAGATTGACTGCAAAAAGATCTGTTGGAACCTTTTCGGGTCACAGAAAAGGCTATATTTTGACCGGGGAGAGGCGGTTACAAGGGGGCATGTATTTATCAATGCTTATCAAACTGTAAAACAAAGTTCATCTTAAATTTGAAAAAAATGCAACTGATAATTTTTTTAATTGCATTTTAGGCCCTTTCCCCAAATGCTTTGATTTAGTATTTAACGTTGGATCCCAAGCACTGGTATTTTTCCTAACACTTCCCCACTGCTTCCAGGCTAAGATCCAGCTTGGCCAAGGGATGAACTTAACTTTTGTAAAGGGTAGTTGTATCACATCACTCCCTGACTCAAACCTATACACAAGTGTCCCTTTCCTATCTTTCCAGACTTATGTCCAAACACTGTACATCTCTCACTGTGCTTCTGCCACACTGACCTTGCCCCTGTTGCATTAATGCCCCCCAGCAGCCCAGTTGCATGCTGCTGCCCTGCCTGTGATGCACTCCTCTTTGCTCCACTGGACCAGATGACTTCTGCCATTCAGGACACTTCCCCAGCAAGGCCTGCCCTGAACTCTCCATCTGCAGCCACCCTCCATGCCAGATCTGCAGGCCTCTCTCCATCACACACACTCTTTTTGTTAAATTAGTACTTATCATTTTGTGACATAATTTTAGCTGCACCATTACTTACCTTAGCTTCCCAAGGGCAGGAGTTTTGTCTGTCTTGTTTACTACAGCGAATTGCTATCCAAATGATACCTCAAACTTAGTGAGTGCTCAATAAAAATCTGACTGAAAAAATAACTTAACCAGTTTGCTGGGAAGCAGTGAAAATAAAAGATCCACCACAGATACATGGAAGAAAAATTATAGACAAAAAAATCAAATGAATTCTAAAATGGTACAACAAGTAGTAAAGGAAACCAACTGCTCTATTTGATTTTTCACTCTTGCCCACTGCCTCCACCCCCAGTATTTTCATAAGTCTTTGCAAAGAGGAAAAACTGTCCTGAAGTCCTTTGTGTATATCTACCCAGCCCATGAGTGGCTAGCCCTATTCTCCAGGAACTGTCATGCAGACTCACAGGGAGGAGCCCCAGACAACTCTTTTATATCCATGATCACCTCCATGACCACAGCTAATTGGAGAAGTGATGGACACCTGACCCTATGCTGACCAATTAGATCCTCTGTGGTGTTAGACCCTAAAGTAGGATGCTAGATAACTCCCTCTAGTGAAGGAAGAAGGGACTGAGGAAACTGCCTCTGTTGTCCCAGAGGGCAAATGCAATGTGAGCAAATGGTGAGAACAGAACTAAACTCTCAGACTTCGCTGTTCCAGGGCTTTCTTAGGCTCTATCACATCCTCACCCTAGAATTCCCTTTCACAGAAACCATCTCTTCCATTTTCCTTTGTTTTGGTTTATTTTCTTTTTTGGTTCAGTTCACTTGAGTGTTTCTATTACTTGGTACAAGAAGGATGGTAACTAATCAAACGTGTTACTGTAATATTAAGAAAAAACAACATCATCAGAACTCAGTTACATGCAATGTTTTCAGTATGAGTACATATTTATAACCACAACATAAAGAGAGGTCCTGCACTCTGGACTTTCGGCCCCACATCCCACCTTGTTATCTCCGCATTGCACCCACACCAGCACCCCATCTCTACCATTTCATTGGGTTTTTGGCCCAGAAGACGCTTGGGAACTTTAGATTTCCTCACCAAGGCCAGAGTTGGCAGTGGGGTGCTGATGGAGACACGGGTGACTGTGTCCAAGGTCAGCTCAGCCATGTCTGGGAGCAGCCAGCCTTGACGACACAAGTGCCCCATGCCTGCTCAGCACTAATTTGAGCTGTGACACCATTTTCCAAGCTGTCAGCACCTCAGGCCACTACAGAACCTCTCTTGAGGAACGGGAGTGGTTGGTATTTGATTTCCCTCCTCCACTTCTCAAGAGCCTAGTTCCCAAGTTCAAAGACATCTATCATGGTGAGTGATGGATTGTATTTCAGAGCAGGTTGGCAGCAGGAGGGAATTGGATTCAGAAACAACCATCTGGCTTTTGCAACTCTGTGCCCTTTGCCCTGTTAAGCATCAAGCTGGCTGTCACCTAATCCAAGTGGCCACAGGAGCAGGACTGCCCCTTGCTTTGTGTCCAGACAAGCCTCCTCTAGACTGTAGAAGCAGAAGCACACACACATACACACACAAAAAGCCACTGCTGAGACTTCTAGGATGCTATTGGAGGCTGAGTGCAAAGATCTGTTTGATAATGTGCTATATCTGCTGGATACTGGGAAGACAGAGAATTTCTTCCCACCAGGAGTACTTATTCATTCATTCACTTAAAAACCCTTACGTTTTTATGCCTACTTGACTTGGGCATTGGAGGTTTGCTTCCTATTGCTAAAGGAATAGCTCTCAGTCTCTGAAGTCACAACACTGAGGGCAGACTTCAGTTGATGACTGTCTGGGTAATGTGGGCAAGTCTTACAGGTTTGAGCCTTCCCTCTCGAAGGCTGTTGCTTCACCCAAAAATTGGGGGTAATGAGAATACCCAGAGAACTGTAGAGACTGAAACAGTGTCTATAGGGTACCTCTGCAAGTAGTGAATGTTCATTAATATTAGCTAATTCTACTTTTCATTGTTGTTCTTTTTATTTTATCAACACCAACTTTATTCAAGCACGATTCTCTATTTCTGAAGTGACTGATCAGATGGTGTAATAGCCTTATCCCGTCTATTTCTGTAGCCATGATTTTAATAGAATGGCTCAAATGCATAAAGATTATTCCTATTTGCATGTGATCTATCCTGGACCTTCTTGCACCCAGGCTCTGGATGGTTGCAAACCTTTACAAACTCAACATCCCAGCACCAGTTGTGTGACCAGGAGCTTGCTTCTTGGGTTACATTTTGCTTTTGATGAATAGATTGGGAGGCAGCCAGTACAAGCACCAGTTGTTAGCATACCTGGGGAGAGATTCTGTCTCCTTACTGCTTAGCACAGAGCAGAAGAGGCAGCCAATCAATAAGCAGCAGGCGATGACAGTACTTGCAACTGACAAGCAATGTCACTCTCGTTCATGGTTTCAAAAACACTTTAGGGGTGGTGCACTCTAGAAATTGTCAAGTTATATGTGTTTACCAGAAGAAGCTTGAAGAAACAAAGAACTTGTAGAGTATATATTTGGGCCATTCATCAAGATAAATCCAAAAGAAGAGAAAGCAAACAAAAATGTTTTGAAACATTCTTTGCCTTCATGGGACTCTCCTCTACATAGTGACAGAATGAAAGTATTTAGAAAAAGTAAAAAAAAAAAAAAGATAAGAAAGAAAGAAATGTAAGCCCCATTTGGGCGTAGATAAAGAATGTAAGGTGAGCAGATGATGTAATCCACACTGAATACATAAACAGTCACATTAGCTAACATTTATGGAGTGTCTATTGTGTGCCAGACTCTGTACTAAATTCTTTTATGTGCATTACTTCCTTTAATTATCACAACATATTAATGAATGTAAAAGACTTAACAATGCCAGGTACTGAGAAGGTGCTCGGTATGAAACTGCCAACCTCGTCATTGTTTTGATCATCATCTCTACTTTTCAGAACCTCACGGATGTGAAATGACCTTCATTTTTTAACTTGAAAAAAGGTCTCAGAGTTGGCATGTTCTGTGTGCTTGTGTGTGTGTGTGTGTGCGCGCGCGCGAGCGTGCATGTGTCCATCTGTGTTTTAATCTGAGGATGAAAAGAATGGGAAAAGTTTCATTTCTTCAATTCCTAAACAAAGATACTATAGTGGGCACTATCATCCTCCTACTTCATAAATGATGTTCCTTTGCCTGAGCTTGCAGATGAAGACACAAGAAGACGGAGACCTCAGAAAACTCTCCTCTAGTCACAGTAACAAAGGCAGGGAAATGAATTCCCAGATATTCCCAAAGTCCTTCCTTCTCCCTTGGATAATGCATGCATTGGGACTCAACTGAAGAACAGCGATACCTTACCTGTAGCCTTAGAACTATTGAAAAATCGAAAGGACCTAGGCATGAGGACCTGTGGCAAGGACAGAGTACGGTGCAAGTGTCAGAAGACCTGCTTGGGAAAGATTGCTTTTGAGAGCTGGGCAATCACAGGTTCCAGTTCACATCCCCATGTCCCACAGTCACCCAAGAAAAATGCTTCAGTTTGACAAGTAGTAAGTGAGAGGTTTCCTGGGTAAAAATGAGGGGCTACCGATATTCCTTTCTGCCCTGGACCCCTCCACTTCCAGGCCTGTGTGACTCTGTCTCCAGTAACTCTCAGCTCAGCTGGATATTCTCATGGCCATGGGATTAGTCCAAATAGTTGAAACTGTGACTAGTTCTTGGGACCTTTTCTGTCCCTACTGTCATGGTTGCAGTTGTCATCAAATGATGGTTTTCCCTTCCCTCAGACACTGCCTGGAGTCCAGCCAATTCCACACTTCACTACTCCCTCCTGCTTGCTGATGACAAGACCAGCAACACAATATCATCCACAACCCCTCCAGGGTGAAGGAAAGGGCAGCCATCGCCTTTACTGTCAACCCCCATCCTGTGAACTAGGGAATCAGTCTCTGCAAACATCCTTTGAAGATCTCTGAATGTGAAAGTCAGTGCCAGATATTTGCCTCCCGCATTGAAACATGGAAACCCTGGTCTAGTCGCAGCCTGCAAGAACTCACTCATCCTCATGGCCAGTCACGATCCCCATTTTGCAGATGAAAAAGCAGAGGTAAGTACTTTGCCAACAGAACTGCTGTGAGTCATGACTGTTCCCAGCCCAACCCCTCTGCAAATCTCCCCGTCTTTTCCCAGGATGCCTGACTGTCAGGATGTTCCATGATTTAACCTCCCAATTCTCCCATTCCATACCTTCATTTCAGTAACACACTATTTGTATTCCCCAGACAGCCCCCCTCTGGAGAGAGAATCTTTTGTCCCGAGGCACACTGCATCCCAGGCCCTGCTTTCCTTCTGCACGCAAATGATGCAATCACTCGTTAGCTCACTGATATGGGGCATAAGGTCAGCCCCCGCCTGGCAGTCCACAAAGGAATTCCTCAGGGGATGCAGCAGCTACACATCTAGACTTCTGAGCCAGGGAATTTCTGCCTTTGTGCCTGTGCCTGAATTAATTAATCATTCTTTTAACTCTGGCTGTGTCTACACGCATTATTATAACAGTCAATTCTGTTCTCCAAAATAAGCTAATTTAAACCAGTGATCTAATAGCTTTCTCTTTTTTCTTTTTCTTGCTGGGCTTTTGTTTTAAAATAGAGCCAGTCTTAAGAATGGAGAATTCAATGAGGCTAAAATCTTGATAGAAAAGTATCATTCATTCATCCATTCGTTCTTTCATTTAACACATTATGTGACAAGACTTAGCTAGCACTTGAAGGAGTGGATGGAATACACCTAACACTGGAGGTCCCTAGTCTAATACAGGGAAGGAAGTAAAGACAAACACAGCATAGAGCAACACCGTTAACGCATCATGCTGATGAAAGGATGATCCTTGCTCAGCTTCACTCCTAAACTATAGGAAAAGCAAATATGCATCCATCCCAAAGGGCATAAAAGAGGGATTCATTCAATTGGCAAACCTAGAGAACCTGGGCAGTCATGGCAGATTCATTCCAATGCCTTTGCCACCAACTGCTGAATAATTTTGACAACACAAGGTGTTTGAGGGGATGGAAAGGGAACTGAGAGTAGCACAGCCCAGGAAATGCAATGGTGGTTTCTTTCTTGCAGGTGAGTGAGCAGTTTTTAATTGCCATCCTCCTAAATCCAGACTGTGCAATGACATAGATAAGGTTAGACTAGCATTTGGCTTTCACTATCTATAAAGAAAGAGCTCTTTAATAGTCCTTGTGTGTCTACAGGATGTGACAGATTTAAACTAGTTAAGAGAATGGATTGTTTTCAAGGACTAATTAAATGATGAAGCTATTGATAGTATGAATCACTCTCAGCTGTCATTAAAGCAGCCCTCCGATGTCACCCAGGAGGCCCAGCTCTGCCCGCCTGCAGCCTGCTTCATGGCCCTGTGTACCTTACAGCCTGTGTGCTGGCACCTGGGCTGTGCTCCTCACAGGCTAAAAACTTGAGGTCACATTGCCCAACATCATGAACCTCAGGGTTGTCTTGTACAATGGGGCTGGCTCCCCTCATCTCCTAAGATGAAGGTCAAGCACACGATGTTACAGAAAACATTTGATAGGTGCCTAAACTGTTATTTAAGAATCAATCACACAAGCCTAGGGTGGATAGAACTTGTCTATGCAGGTGCTTAAGTGCAATGGTGGCACGAGATGGTCACCGACTCATATTGGCCAACAAGGCTGTCCTGCTGTCTCACTGCTGCTTGGAGGAGGTGCAGAGCCCAGAATGGAGGGTGAGAAGGTCTTGGCACCTGTTGGGGAGCCACTTTGTATCTTATGAACTGTGCTCCTGAATACATCCGTTCTTTCAGAAGACACTTGGGTGTGGGACTGGAGGATGGGCAATACTTGTTCTCTGTCTCCCTCCCTCCTTACCCTTCTGTGACTTTATGAGAATTTATTCTCCCTCTCTAAAGGACCTTACACCTGGAGCCTGGATAGAGATGCTGGGGCAGGGGTTGCTCTCATTTCTGTGCAAATCATACATTTTATCCTTCACTTTGAACACTGACCAAAGGACAGATCTCACCCATCTTGGAGTTCTGCTTCTGCGATGTGCTTTGGGCCTTCCCAGTCATCTCTCCCTGCGAATTCTTACAAAACTCTAACTTGCTGCTGTTTATACTCCAGGGTGGTGCATCAATCAGGACTGCTTACCCTCCTATCCAGAATTTGCACACCTTGGGCAGGGCCTTTAGCAATGTTTCCTCTGAGCAGACGACAGGTTGAGTTAAGGCAGGATCCACACTTAATGCTCAAAGTGTTGAATGAGCACATGTGTGAAAGGGTCTCAGATTCTTCACTTCAAGTGTCCTGAACTCAACTTCTATTCTCAAAATTGTCATATTTTCTTCAAAAAATGGGTCCTTCAGGTCCAATACTGTACCAGCACATGGTCCTGTCCCACTTCCCTGCTCCCCCAGCCCACTGTGATGATAAATATCCCAAAGGCAACTCCATTTCAGACTGGGAGTTCACAGTGTCCCTTGAAGTCATGCTGGCAGGGAACACAACCCTGTCATTAGATAGTCTGTGCCTCCTCTGACCCAAATCCCAGCTGACTCAGAGCATGGCTGTACCTATCACTAAAGTACCCAGGACTCAACCTTCATGCAGAGCCAAGTCTGGAATATCTGGGCTACTCAGTAACCCTTCCCCAGGGAAGAAAAGAGGCTTCTGTTTCAGTGTGAAAATGTACTCAACACTGCTCTCAGGGCAGCATCCTGTCCCCACCCTGCAACTGCACCCAGCCTGGGTCCACAGATCCAACATGAAGTTCCAGAATCCAGTGTTGCCCCTGACCTGTGTGCCTCTCTGGATTGAAGTCATGGTGACAGGGCCACAACACATGCCAAACACTCTTGTTGGGTAGAGAGGGTCAGGGTCAGCAGACAGACACCAAGGTGCCAGGCAACTGGTAGCCAAATACTAACCCAGCATACTTCAGTGGTGATAAGAGATATGAGGAACACCTACAGCTGCTAGAGAGCTCAGGCATGGCTTCCTAAAGAGAAGACAGCCTAGATTAGCCAGAATGGTGAGGACAAATCAGTTGAGGGAAGACATGAACCACTGTAATGTTGCCAGAAGGAACAGTGTGTGCAAAGGCCTGGGAGCAGGAATGGGATCAGTACGGTCTAGAGGTAGAGAGAAGCTGAGTGACCAAAGCCCAATTATCAGGGAAAAAGAGGGGCATAAGCTGGAGTATGAAGGGCCAGTGAATGAAGCACAGAAGGAATGTTTAGACAGGGTAGTTAGCAGAAGGACACTATCTGATGCAGGACATATAATAATCCCTGAGCTACAGTCTGGGAAGTGAGGGACAGGTTCTGACACAGGTCACGCAGAGATCTCAGCTGCAGCGTGAGCAAGGATTGTGAAAATGACAGGTATGGCAACAAGGAGGCTACCTAAGGAATGAAGATGGCCACCTTGGCAAAAGTGGTGGAGGCTGAGCCACAAGTGAGAGCTGCAGGGATGAAGAGAAACTGTGGCACATAGTACAGACTGAAGAGGCCACAGAAATAGAGGATAAGGAGGAATTGAAAGGACTCTAAGGTGTCCGGTCTGAGCAGGCAAGTGAGCAAGGAAGCCCTTTGTAACCTGGGTTTCTCCTTCAGGGAGAGGAATCCACAGGTCACCACATCAGTACCCTGGGATAGAGGCCAGAAAAAAGGCCTCCCTGGTGTGACAACTTCCATGGGACAAACAGCAAGTGCAACACTGTCCATGTGAAGACCGTAGCAGGCAGCTTTGCTCTGTGCTTTCAGAAAACAGTAATTGCCTCCCCTCCCTCCTTCCTATCATGAAGAGGGATGCATCTCACAGAGGCCCAAACGCTCACGTGGGGAAACACACTCTCCTTTGCTGTGCTCCCCCTGAATGTTGAACAATCTTTGTAAATTTGAAGGATGGTCTTGTCAGCAGCGACAGTATTTACAGAACATACTGTTACATATGGAGGGAAATGGAAAGTGGTGTTGTGGCAGTTCTACGTGATCCGTGGGCACAGCGTGAGAGCCTGGAGGCTGAGTGGAAGCCATTCTTCCTCTGCTGGGCCTGCTCAGCCCCCTCACTCCCCAGCCTGCTAGGGAGGGACATGTGGTCCACGCACCTGCTGCACCAGTGCTCCGTGGAGGTGAGGAGGAGGGATGAGAGATGTGGCAGTGCCATGCCCACACTGTAGAATTTTTACTACAGCTCAGGAAGGAAACCTGAAAGGCCCAAGACCTCCTGGATCTGACACTCTTGGAGGCTGAATCAGCAGCATCTTACCCCCGAAGGCATCTCTGGGCTAGCCCTGAAGGCCATAGATGGGATCAACATACTTGCTAGCCAGGGAAGTACCTTCTCGAGGTGGTGATGTCCCTGTCACTGGAAGCTGCATGCTACAGAGAAGCTGTCACCTGCACTTGGAGTTGCTGCCTTTCTAAGACAGCTACACACTGGGGAACACTGTTGTGCTTTGAGCAGGAATTGTGCTAAGAGCAGGAGTGCACCGGTAAAGAGAGCCTCTGCCTACAGTCGTGGGAGAGAAAGAAAATAAACTAAACAAGTGCCATGAGAAACAAGAGGTTTCTACAGCAGAAGGTGTGGGCAGGGTAGGAAGGGTCTGCAGCTGGGTAGTCAGAGAGCTGAGACCCCCATACTGAAAAGGAGCAGCCCTGGGGGAACCTAGAGCAAAGGGATCACTTCAGACAGATGAGCTACACAGGTCCATGAGGGAACATTGGACTACAGATTCCAAAGCCCCCTGTTCAGTGATACTGTGATGACAGTTGGGGTTCAGGAGCAGAAGGTGGGATTAGGGATAAGAGTCTGGTCAAGTCTTCTTGAAGATAAGTGCTGAGGCCAGGGTGTGACTGGAGCATTGCCTCTGCCACACTGTTAGAGGCCAATGACAGCCTGATCTGGGCACTCCCAATCCTGGGGGCCAGTGAGCAAGTCCAGAGAAGAGGAGGTCTTATGCAAGGGTTCTATGGCCTGGAAGGAAATGCTGCATGGGGTTTAGTCTGTAGCCAGCTGTAACTGGGTGGCGATGGGACAGAGTATGGGAAAGGCCTGTCATGGCCAAGTCTTACAGTGGCAGGTGCATGGGCCAGCCCCTGTCCCCAGGACCATGCCATCTTTTCACCTTCCCCACCTTCTTCTACTGTCACTGCCAGCTCTCACACTGGACATATTCTAGGTCTTCATTTTAGATCCTATGATAACTCTTAAAATAAGCACCAAAGTAAAAATGGTGAGCCTCATCCATGGGTGATAAAGCAAGGGGGCAAACATCCAGTACCCCCTGCTCGTGGGGTCCCAGTGTGTGCCCATCAGGACAGCTCCAGGTGCACAATTTCAAGGTTGAAGTTTAAAAGCTGTACCAGGACTTCATGCAGACCCAACACACAAGCACATTAGCATAATGTGCCAAAGAAAACCTCTGTAAAAGTGGAGTATGTTAAAATTCCTTAAAATGACAGAGCATAAATGGACTTTAATCCTTTTGTTAGAAGGAAGACTTTTAATTCAGCAGCCAACACTGAAAATGTTTGAGATTATGGCCCTCGAATCATGAGAGTCAAACATCAGATCTCGACAAAGTCATATTCATGAGGTCTATGTACAAGAATGGAGGCTCCTGTTTGGTTTTTGCAGTGTTGAACTAGGCCCTCCCAAGTGCCAGGCAAGGACTATACACTACCACCTTAAAACTTTTAAGATATAGGTCAGATTTGAGTCCCCTGCTCTTCCTGGGCACCAGCAACCTTCTGTCCAGGAATAAAGCACAGTGTTAGAATTCCTAGGCCATGTGAAGGTCATCAGAACCCTGAGGATTCTCCTGTTTATGGCGATCTGTACACACTAACGTGCAGAAGGATACTGGCCAACACTTCCTCCTGGGGTTTTCTGCCAGGGTGAGATTAGGACAGAAGCCAGACGTGAATCAAAGCTGGGGCTACCACTCAGTTGCTGAGCCAGAAAAGCAAAGAATATGCCAGCACTGCATTCTCATCTGAAACCTGAAGTCTACAAGCTTACTCAATCTGCTGTCAGAATCTAGTTAACTAAGGACATAGGACTGAGGTTCCTGCTTTCTTGCTAGCAGTTATCTGGGGACACTCTCAATGCCTCAGGCTGCGTCTGCTCCCTGACACATGGCTGTCACTCACAGCATTGGTGTTTAGTTTCTTCCCACACAGCAGGAACATGCCTCGTGCTTTGAATCTCTCTCCATTCTGTCTCTGACCTCTAGACCCAGATTTAAAGACTCTTGGGTTTAGGTCAGGTCCAGTAGAATAATCTCCTTTTCATTAAGTCAAATGATGTGTGACTTTAATCTTACTACTGGGTCTTCCAATATAGCAGTCACCTATCATATTCACATATTCTACCCCTTCCACCCTGCTCAAGGGTAGAAGAGATTGTCTTACCAGTTTCTCACACCAGTATCAGAACCAGGAGTCTTAGGGGCCACCCTGGAATTTAGCTGCAGCAGGCATCCCTTTCAGGTGTGCCCTGGTCCCCGTGGGCACCTCACTTGCCACGCACCAGTTGGCAATCACTGTACAGATCCCAGAGACAGAGTCACAGGAACGTCCTCTGGTCATCTTCTCAGTGACAGAAATCGGGAAGAAAGGCACTTTGCCTGCATGAGCATGGTGTGATGTTTGATGACTCGCAGTTGTCTGGTTTTTCTTTGGGTATCTGAAAGTCAAAACTTACCCAAAGTGGATCACTGAGACTCCACAGGCCTGGGCATTACTAAGCAGTGGGAAAGTACAGGTCCTAGGGTCAGACAGCGAAGCTTCCACCCAGCTATGCAGCCATGGACAAGTGGCTTAGCTTCTTTGAGCCTCAGTCTTCTCATAATAAAAGAGAGGCAAGATTGGCTAGTCTTGCTTCATAGAATCGTCATGAGAACTAGATGTGCTAACCCATTCAGAGCACTTGGCACAGTGCCTGGCACACATGTTAATCAGTTGACACTGGGGAGGTGGTGGCATTCTTTATCATACTTCCAGGGACTCCTGGTATACTTAAGCGTGTGTGTTTTAAATGAGCACATGTGTATTATGTGCATGTATGTGCCCATTTATGCACATGGGTATGTGTGCACGTGTGTGTTGTCACATACTGGTATGTTCATTGCATGTGTGTATGCATATATGCATGTGTGCATGTATACATGTGTATACTTACTCATGTGAGTGTACAGATGGAAGAACACCCAGGCTCTCTGGCCTCATTCTCAGCTCAGTCATCAAGGAAGTACCTATACCTGGTGTGGTCAAGTTCCTTCCAGTCTCTGGACCTCTATTTCTCCATTTGCAAAGTGAAGATTGGATTTGATTATTTCTAAGGGTAGTAAAGCTGAACATACACATGTGGAGAACTTCTAAAGCTTTCTTTGTCTCTTGTTTGATTTAATAATTGTTTACATAATTTTTACATGCACACTATATTAGTTAAGTCCTCCAAGAAACAAAACCAATAGGATGTATGTTTCTAATAGAAAAAAAAAAAGATGTATCATGAAGAATTGGCTCACACAATGA
This sequence comes from Dasyprocta punctata, assembly GCA_004363535.1. Lineage (NCBI taxonomy): Eukaryota > Metazoa > Chordata > Mammalia > Rodentia > Dasyproctidae > Dasyprocta > Dasyprocta punctata. The sequence continues at coordinate 59,753 of RJWM01007878.1, read as the reverse complement.
TGGAGACCAAGAGTCCGGTCCCAAGAGAGCTGATGGCTTAAGTTCTAATCCAGGTTTGAGTTCAAAGGTGGCAAAAGATAGATGTGTCAGCTTGGAGACAAGCAGAGAGAAAGAATCCTCTCTTGCTCAATCTTTTATTCTATTCGTGTCTTCAACAGATAGGGTGAGGCCCACCCAGATTGGGGAGGACAAACTGATACAAATGTTAGTCTCATCCAGAAACAGACTTCTCCAGAAATAACATTTGACCAAACAGCTGGGCAGCCCATGTCTCTGTGAAGTAGACACATACAGTGAACCATCACACATACTTTGTAAACCTTTGTGTACACAAGAAGTATAATAATTTAAAAGATTAAAAATATGGGAGGCACTCAATAGTCACATTCATGAAGTCTATGCTTGCCAAGAAGGTGATCCTTGATGTGAACAACCACCACCACTCCCTTTTAGCACGCTCTACAGGAGCTTCCCTCTATTCTCCAATTATATCATCCTAGAGTCTTCCTATCTGAAACAGTGCTACTCACCTGGGGCAGCCGGACAAGATCTCAGGCCACATGTATTGTAGCTTCTAACTGTTCAGTCAGACTTTCTGATTCAGCACATTTTAATCAATTTTATTTGCTAAGATCAGGGAGATGTCATCTGTAATAATCCCATTCGACCTCCCAAAGTCAGGCTGATAAAAATATTAATGTCAGCTTCTTGCAGCCTGGCGGAGAGCAACACCCAGCTTGACAAGCAAACAAATGGCCCTGAGCTGTCTGCAGGACGCTGATGAGCCCATATTAATGAATAGCTTCATCAGTGAAAGCTGCCTTCGGGCAGCACTGCTGCAGGCTGAGACAGACCAGAATCACAGCAGCTGTCCCAGCGAGGTCTTCTTGTCCATAGATAGGGCCGTGGTTCGTCAACACAATAATCTGCTCAGATAATTCACTGTCCTTGATAAGGTGCTACGATTCAGATGTTCAGATCATCCAACGATGCTCTCAACTCCTTTTATTCTCCCTGTCAACTCTTCTCCCTTTGCCGTTGATCTGCCAGGTGTTTCCAGCTGTGATGTGAGAGGCATCAGCTTCTTTGAGAATGCCAACTAATTCTAAACAGGAATAAATGATTGTTTCCACGTGCCACAGCCATATGACCCATAGCCTTATCCATCCTGAAAGTGTTTATTTAATCATTTTGTTTGCTCATCCAGCTTCTTAAAGCACAATTACCAGGTAGGGCTTGTAAGGCTCAAAATATAAGCAGTTCAGCATCTGTGTTCTAACTTACATCCCTCTATAAATATTAACACTTTTTCTTCAACCACCGCAGGCTCAGAGTTTTTGCTCTTAACTTAACTGGAGTCAGGTAGAGCCAGGCATGTGTTAATATCCTTGCATCACAGATAGAACACCACTTGCTCTGGGCTGTGCCAGGGAGAATGCAGAGCAACTGCTGACTCCTTCTCTAGTACTCATTGCGAGAATCTTCTCCCAACTTCATCTCTCTGCCCTTACTTAGTCTTCAGGGATGATCTCTTTGATTATGGCTGGGGAAATGACCAGTCAAACCCACACAGGTGAGCAGCAAGTCCAAGTGGCCATTTTTCAGCCTCCAAATACAGGAAACCTTCCACCTTGCTCCAAAGGGAAGTGCGATCTGCCAGCATAGGATCATTCCAGGAATCTGGCAGTTTGTGCAACAGTTCCCATATCACAATGGCCACCATGGGTATGGCACCCTAATAAATGCATAGCATGTGATATAGCAGTCTCTTTGCAAATAAGATGCGTTCCCAAGCAGATGGCAGCATCCTTGTAACACTTACAGCCACACTTCACAGTTATGGGCATTGGCTTTGTCCACTCAGTCCCGTCTGCATGGCCCATTTATAAAACTGGAGCACTAAAAAAAAATCCTCAGAACTGCATAGACACGACCAAAGGACTGCTGCTTACTAAATGACTCAAATGTCAAGCTTCACTGCACTGGATGCCTTGCAATGGCAGGTTTGTTTAGCTATTTGTCGTTCGCTTGTTTAGCAAAATTAGCATCCAAAATGAAGCACTCATCACCCTGATTCACCAGAAAGTTTAATAAGAAGGCCACCGACCAGAGCCAATCCTGTGCTCTGCAGACTTTTCTATGACTGGGGAGCAATGGAAAGGTATCTGGGGTGGAAGTGGTCTCTTTTTTTTAACCACCATGACTCAGGGTTGAGAAATACAAATGGAAAGCACACAGAAAGTTAGGGTATTTTCTTACTTAGAGTCAGCCTTGGGGAAGATGAGGAGAAAGGAGGGGGAAGGAAAGAAAGGACAAGGTTAGAGGAAGAGAAAAGGAGGAAAAAGAAAGGGGAACAAAAAGTGAAGAGAGGAACATTTTACAAGCTTAATATTCACTCAGAAAGTGACCCAAAAAGCAGCTGTCAACCTGCACACTATTCCTGCTCCCTAAGGACAAAAAGATACTTGCAGACCCTGTGGATTCCATGCACCATGGAGTCAGGGTTCCATCAGTGTGAGCTCTGTGGAAGGCAGGATGGAGGGCATGGGGAGCACAGTCTCTGGAGTCAGAGCTAAGACAAACCACTGAATCTCTCTCCATTGCATTTTTATCTCAAGGGCAATGATAAAAGTATACACCTCCTCAGGTGGTTGTGAAATTCAATAAAGCAGAGGGTGCAACACACTTAGCACAGGGACCAGCTCATAGCTGCCCACATACCGAATGCTCATTTTCATTAGTGCTGTCTGTCACATGCAAGGTACAACTGTTGTCTCTGAAGGCCTCCACTTTCACTGGGATGCAGCTCCCTGGGCAGCTGGTACTCCCTGTGCTGTGGCACAGCACCCCTGAGCAGTTGGCACCCAAGCTCAGAGGAGCAGATTGCTTTCCTCACTTGCATTTGCAAAATCCCCCATTGATCTTTATTAGAAGATAGAGTAGCTGAGCTAGAAGGGAGAGAATGCAGCCTCTCCTTAGCACTAGCACCTCTGCCCTGGCCTCTGTGTGTCCATCGTGCTATTATAAGAGGTTGGGGACTGTGTGTATCCTGCCCTCTCCTCTAGTAGTATCCACACCATCTGACAGCAGAGTATTTGCATTTTACCTAATGCCTCAGACTCAGCAAAATGCCTCCCTGATCTGTTAATTTGTCCTTTCTCTTGAGGAGAAGTTTCTCCCAGGCTAGAAAGAGGTCCCTGTAGGTGACATGGGAGAAACACTGGGCCTGCGTCTCCTGGCCCTGCCTGATTTTTGTTTGTTTGTTTGTTTGTTTGTTTGTTTTCTAAATGGTGACACAAAGGTCTCCAGAAATGAAGGGACCTCACAGGTTGGGGCTGTGAATGCTAGGGTCTTGTAAGACCCAAGGATTTTTGTATAATTCTCTGCAGAAGGAGTAGGAGACAAGGTGAACTTAATTAAATCCAGAAGTTGCCTTTTCTACCAGCAAGATGATGAAGGTGGAACTTCCAGGTTTCAGCTGACTTGAAAAAATTAAAAACCATAATATTAAATGCATGCCTGAAATCATGAACTGTAGTTCCTGCACGTTCTCTAGCCAACTTTTCCTCTCTTCCTCTCCAGCCATATTTAGTCCAACAGGAAAGTTGCCATAGTCATCTAGCTGGCCTCCTTGCATCCTTTTCCCTCCTGCAACCTGATCTATCTACCTCTGAGCTGGCCTCTGCTTTGATAAGACATGGCTCAGCTGGCATGCAGATCCTCCACTGACAGCTCCCTCCTAACTGTCCAACCACCCCTCACCACTCCTCTTCTTCTGCACCAGGCTGAAACTGTTGGCATCACCACATACATTCACTGAGTTCTCATTAAAAGCCAGGTGTTCATCTACACACTGCCTCATCTTTTTAGGCCTATACCTGGAGAAGTAGCTTCTATTTTATCATCCTCAGGTGCTGATGAGGTCACTGAAGTACAGTTATGGAACCCTACATCTGGTTCTACCCAATCTTTCCCACCTCAGGAAATGGTACCACCAGCTATCACCAAACCAGAAACCAAGAAGTCATCTTTGATTCTTTTCTTTCTATCACTCCCACAAACCCCCTAGCAGCATGGCCTGTAGACACTTCAGACTGCTCTAACTTCATGTCTCCCTTTCCACTGTTATCACATAGGTCGAAGGCACCATTTCTTGAATTGAAACATGTTAGAGACTTATTTTGCTTTAGAGGAGGATGCAGGTACATAAATACCTTCAGAAAATGTTTAATGTGTCTGCGTGTGTGACAGAGACAGAGACAGAGACAGAGATAGACAGAAGGCATATAGTAATTAAAATTTTGGACGATGCACTTTTTTTCCGTTTTTACAAGAAAAACATGTGAATGTGGTCACACACAAGTTACTGTCCTTCAAGTTCTTTTTCTGTTGATACATGTTGGTATCTTTCTAAATCTATCATGTTCTCCTAATGTGGATGTTCTAGAACTTATGTAGACCTCCCCCTTTGAATGACAGGTGAGTTCTTTTCTTTTCAATTCTTACTGCTTTAAACATATTTAAATAAGGTTCTGGCATATATAATGGGTGATTGAAAAATACCATGAATTTTAAATTAAAAAAACAATTCAATAAAAGATACATTACTGTTAATGTCCCTTCAACTTTTCCCTCTGGCTTCTAACACACTTATGCCATCATTCTTGCCACTCCCTTAAGCAGTTCTGGGTCCTGTTTCATGGATGTCTTTATGATATGTGATTTAGAAAACAATGTGAATGCTACTGCCCAGTGCCATCCTATGAAAATACAGGCTGGTAAAAAAATTATGATGGTCCTTCATACACTTTATTCACCAGATCAGCACCATGAGACTTCTGGCTCTTCCCCCAAAGTCATAATGACCATAAACATTTTAAATCACTTCAGGACATTGAGGTAGAGCATGGTACATGAGTCCAACTTGACACCCGGGAAAGAGGACTTCCAGAACTGCTTTGCAAAGTGATGAGAATAATTGGACAGTCTGTTTAAAGTTAGGGAGGGAGAGTATTTTGAGGGGGATTAATGGTGATGTGTCTTTTACTGTAACACACAGCTTAAGTATTCATCATATTTTTTACCACACCATCTGTACTATATACATTTCAGAGACACATTCAAATTGCATTCATGGTGAGGTTTGCTTGTGGAACAACGCATAGCTGGTGAGCATATTTACATGGAACTCAAGAAATTCCACATGGACATTCCATCTGCTATCATCCTCCGTAAAACTGTAGCCTCTAGCCCTGGCATTCCCTGAGTGCTGCTAGCAGAGGATGCTGACAACCATATCCTTGAGAGGAACCTGCCCACTATTGTTTACCTCAACCCATTTCTTACTAATGAGGGCCTAACAGGCCTCTGAGTGTGCCAATGACTCAGGGTTCCTTCCATTCATAACCATTTTTATTGGAGCATTTCCAAGCCTAATCTTTGGAAATGGCTACCACAAAACAGTGTGGTATGGTCTGTCAGTCTCTCTCGCGGACCCCAACCCTGTGTTTTCCTTGGGAAAAAGCTCACCAACACTTCTTGGTATTTGTGAATGCCTCTCACCCCAGAGGGATTGTGCTTCTCCATGGCCCAACCACTTTGTGTCCTGCGGTGGTCATGAGCTCTGAGGGATGGAAGAGAAACTACTTTTCTGAAAATCCTCAGTCACCTTGATCAACATTTTGAGGTGGAAATTAATATTCAAATGATTTAATTATTTAACTAGGTGTTATGTCCACTTAATTGAAAACCCAAAAATTATAAGATAAAACCATAAAAGTTATAAAATTATAAGAAATTAAGTAGAGAATTGTCTTCCTCTCATCCCTTCTATCATCCAACCTTTTCTGTATCTTCCTACAGATTTTTATGTTAATATATATGCAAAATCAACGTAGAGTCTTGCCTCCATCTTTCACTCAAGCAGTGGCATGTGCCATCCCCTTTCATATTTCCTTAAAATGTATGAGTTGAAGAATTTTCCATACGGTACATCCAGGGTTCTCTCCTTTCTTCCTCTACAGTTACAGGAGATACTCTTGCCTGACTATTCACGATTTATTCAACCTTAACTCAGCAGATGAACTTTCAGGTTGTTTCCATATTCTTGCTATTACACACATTGTTACATCAAATTACCTTGAACATGTTAATCTAGCCATTTCCCTAACTAGCAGCTCTCCTAAAGAGTCTATACCAGCACAAATTTTCTGTCCAGGTCCAATAAATAAATCCCATCTTCTCTATCGATCATGTTTCTCCCCACTCACAGAAATAGCACCACAGAATTCCCAGACATTTGACATCTAAACAATGTGGAAACCTATTGCCTTTTATGCTCTCTAATGACTCTTGCAGATTAAAGAAAGAAAAATGATTTAATCCATATCTCTCCCCGTGGCGGTGTTATAAAATGTGGGTCTGGGAGTGCATGGCAAATTAGATGATAGGTTTTTTTTTATGTTTGTTGTCTTTTGAATTATTAGCAGTATTAATATAGTACAATATGCACATAATTAGCAAGCCTTCCAAATTTATTATATATACTTATTCTTGTTCTTTTTAATTACCCAGCAGTCTAGTTGGAGGTAGCATGGTGATTCAAATGATGGCTAAATGTGTCAGATGATGACATAATGCACCAACCTACCAGAATGGAGAGAAGCAAAGTCTAGAAATACCACAAGATTTTTTCACCCCATTACATACATAAAACTTTCTCAATGTATTATTCATGTTATAGCCATGGCACAAACAAAACATGATTTATTGAGTATTTTAATACAGCCTGTTAATGTTATGCAATAAAGTACATTTTAATATTTAATATAATCTGTGAATTTTGAACTTTTTTTCAGGGAAAATCTTGTGGTTTTAAACTAAATACAGTAGGTGACAAATGAGTCTCTCTAAGCATCCCTAGAGGCAAATTGAGCCTTTTTTGGAAAGACTGGAATTCAGAAACTGGTTCTGGGTTCAGTGTTGAGAGTGTTGTACAGTTGGGGGTCACATGGCCATTATTTTGAGAAGTAAGCTGATTAGAAAAGCTCATCTGTTCACACATATCAGGCATTCCCAAGGTCAAGGTCATGAGCTTGGTTCCCAGATGGATCCTATGACCACCATAGTGAATCGCTATCTTTTGATTGTTCAGCACGTATTCCTTGTTCTTTTGGTAACAGTTCATCCATGTCATATGAGGCAATTCAATACCTCCCATTGGGTGGAGCCTAATGGGACAACAGGTGCCCTTCCAACACCTATAAGTGAGCATATGACTCTAACCAGCAGTGGGTGGCCACCTGAACCAGTCTGGTTTGGTTAGATAACTTAACTTAACCATTTATTTCTTTCTCACACCACATCTGTCCCAAGTTAAAAGAACAGCTTTGCTAATGGTAGTCTTTGGATCAAGGTAGATTTCAATACTTTACTCACTGGGTGGCAAAAGAAATTCCTGTAGGCTCCTCCTGTCTCCTATGTATTCATTAGCCAGAACACACACACCCCTAACTGATCACAAAGGGTCAAGAAGTATCACAATCATCAAAGAGGGTAGAAAATGTCAATTTGTTCAACAACACTAATGCCTGAATGCCACAGTTTCCGCTGCATTTTGAAACTTGAGCAACAAAGGTATTCTAAAAGATTCTTTTGGGAATGCACTTACTCCAAAAGAGTGCCTGGACCACTATCCAGAGCACACATACTTAGCATTCAAACACCCTGGCACTACCCTTCCTCCACATTCTCATAGTCTTCCATAGCCTTCTATGGCCTTCCTGTGGGTTCCCTTTATACCCAAGCACCAATAATTTTCCTCATGTGTTTACCAAAAAGTTACAAAATATGCCTAGTTGACCAGACACAACAATTTCATAGTGTACTCATCATTCAAGTTGACATCTTTGGTTTGCAGGAAGGGAGGATAAATGGAAGGTGGCTGATGTTTGGAAGCAGAGTCCCTTCCACAAAAATATCCAGAATCTGGCTCTCTCATGTCCTTTCTCTCCTTGAGAGAGTCTGTAGCCCACTAGGACCTGCTTCTGGCTCAGTAGCTTTCAAACTTTTCAGAACTAAAAACTGGTCTAAAGTTGTCTGCTTCTGTCTTTTCTTTAACAGCTTTTTTTTTTCCAATTGTGATTGCTTTTTTTTTTTTTTTCCTTCTCTTCCTTCCTTAACTTCTTTTTAGCTTTTTGGGAGCCATTTTGATAGCAGTAATCATAACAATTATATAAAGCATTGACCAAAAGCACGGCCACAGATGCACACATCTGGGCTTGAACTGATGTTTGCATATGCTTTTCTGGCATCACAAGTCTTTGTTTACAATCACATAAGCAGCCTGTATTTGGGTCCTAACTCAAGACTTTGGTTGTAAAATAAACCTAAAATCCCAGTCATAACCCAGTTTGTGTGTTAGGCATGTCCTAACTTGAGGATCCACTACAAGGAAAGTAGAAAACCAATGAAGCCTTGTATCTCAGCACATCTGAACTTCTGGTCCCCAGGCAGGGAGCTCTTTGAGCCCCACTCTGGCTTGAGTTGGTCCTACTTTTCCCCTTACTTTCCCAAAAGAGACTCCACATGCAGCCACAAAGCTCAGCATTCAGCCGTTTCCCAGGTATACATTTTCTTCTGTTAAAAATCAATGAGATTAGCTTTAAAAATCACAAAGTATTATCCATCACCTTCAAAAAAAGAGGTCAAACAGTTGGCAAGCTATACCTCCCTTTAAGTCAGAGTTTATAGCCTAGTGCCAAGGGGCAAGAAGAATCCTCTCCTCTAAGGACTGAAGTTTATATATCAATCCAAAACATCGTAGGAGGTAGGATAAGAAATTAATTCACAATCATGTGTACACAAATTTCTACACATCAATCAACAAAACAATGTATTAATCCTGAAAATGAACAAATAATGAAAAACGTATATCTATAAAAATATAGATTTTTTCCCTTCATCTTCTGAGACAGAAACTGTAAGGATTTTTACTGCAAAATTGAGCAAGAAATTAGCATTTCTGACTGCTTTTGAGAGCATAAATCCCATTTCATCTCCTTTCCCCAAAAGAGTGAACCAATGGCAACTTTTGCATTTTCTCACAAATTGACAGATTTTGTAAAGCCTTCTTATTATTTGAATTAAGAATCCTCCTATTTGTTTTTAATATGAGAAATACAAAATCATAATGTCAACATGAAGATTTTTATACCACTTAATTTTTTAAAAAATGTTCCAAATTGATCTTGGGGTAAACCAGCTTCCAAATAATGAAGTGAAATGGCCTGACATTAGAGACTTAAGAAGGTAAAAATTTTAGATTAAAAAATTATTTTCAAAATATCATCAAGAAAAATGAAAAGGCAACCAATAGAACAGGAAAATTTATTTGAAAAGTATGTATCTAAAAAGACATTTTATATAACATATAAAGAACTCATAATTCAACAATAAAAATCCAACTGGAAAGTGGGCAAAAGATTTGAATAGACATTTCTCCAAAGAAAACTTTAAGTGGCCATAACAACCATATAAAAAGGTGATTTTTGTCTTTAGTCATCAAGAAAATAGGAATCAAAGACACAATGAGATTTCACTTCACAGGTTAAAGTATGACTGAAATTAAAAAGATAATAGCAAGAGTACCCATGATTATACAAAGAAATTAAAACTCTACTTCATCACTAGTAGGAATATAAGACGGTACAGCCGCTTTGAAAAACAGTTTGGTGGACTCTCAAAAAGTTAAGCATAAGTTTAGCTCTAAGTAAACACAGTCTCCAAAAAGGGTTTGATATAGCAGCAATTTCGCTCTTAGACTTACACCTAAGATAATTAACAACATATATCCTCACAAAAAAAACCCCATATATGAATATTCATACTATTTTCATACACCATAGCAAGAAAGTGGGAAAATCTCAAATGCATATCAAGTGATGAATGGATAAACCAAACACAATTTATCTGTAGAATGGATTCAACCTTAAATTGGAATAAAGGGCAGACATGCTACACCATGGCTGAACTCTGAACGTAGGATGGGATAGGGAGACACAAATCAGCCACATGTGATCTGATTCGGTTCTCATGAAATGCACAGAACAGACAAATCCGTGGAGGCAGAAAGTAGGTTAGAAGTTGCCGGGGGCTAGTGGAAGGAAGAGAGGAGAATGGTTCCTAATGGATGTGAGATTTCTTTTGAAGTGATTAAATGCTCTGGAATTAGTGGTAATCATGACTCAGTCTTGTGATTATACCAAAAATCGGTGAAGAATGTCCTTTAGAAGAGTGAATTTTGTAGTATGTGAGTTATGGCTTATTACATCTGCTATTTAAGAACTACATTTAAAAACAAGAAAGAAAAAGCAGAAGAAGTAGAGGAGGAAAAAGAGAGTGGAGGAGGGAAAGTGGGGACTGGAAGAAAGAGACAATGGTTCTACTAATTTGAATTTCAAAAAGTTTTAATTCCACCTGTTCAAAGAGGCCTTGCACATTTGGGGCCTGGTGCATCTTGCCCACACCCAACAGAGATCAGCTTGTATGTAGAAGGTGGTCATGAAATAGACTTTCAGTCTCTTGTGTTTCCATGACTGGCTGAGAAGCTCTCCTCCAAGCACCTGGTGAAGGGGTAGAGCAGCCCCAGGGTGATGCAGCCAACCCCAAATCCCTCTGCACACCACCTGCCTGGAGCTTTCTGCTAGGAGAATTTGACCCTCTCCCCTCCCCTCCTCTCCTCTCCTCCCCTCCCTTTTCCTCCCCTCTCCCCTCCCCTCTCTGCTCCTTTGCTGTTCCATATTGCACCTCCTTTAGAAACTCTTATTGCACCTGTCTGACTTACACTCACTTTAAAATTCAGCATTTTTCAAAACTCTTACCTTAAAGTATTTCTCATAAAGAGGATCCTGGGTAGAGTTGCCAGACAAACTGTAAACATCCAGTAAGAATTTTTTCAGTATTAAGAATTGAACTGAGGGTCTTCACACTAACCTACATCCCCAGTCCTGTTTTATCTTCATTTTTTCTTTTTTCTTTTTTCTTTCTTTTTTTTTTTTTTAATTTTGAGACAGGATCTCGATAAGTCACTAAAATACTCATGTTGGGCTCAAACTTGCAATCTGCTCCCTTAGCTTTCCAGAGTACTGGGATAATAGTTATGCACCATTATTCTTGGCTAAGTTTTTATTTTTAGATAAATAACTAACTTTTTAGAATAAGTGTATTTGTTTTATGCAAGATTTAGAGAGTAAATGCCAATGAACATTTCAGATTCCTGAAAGAGGTGATGATCTATACACAATTATACACAATTTCCTTGGAACTAGGGTTGCCAGGTTATGCAAAAAAAAAATACAGCACAAATTAAAATTTGAATTTCTGACAAATGGTACTTTATGTAAGTCTACCTCAAATTTTGCATGGACATATTCATACTAAAAATTATTATTTTTAAATTTGAAATTGATATTTCATTGGATATCCTGAATTTTAATTGACTGCTTTTCTAAGGGAGCAAAGTATTCTGACAGTTCTAAGATAGAAAGGAAAATATATTTGTATAAAAAACACCAATGAGTGAGCCTGATTGCTTTAATCATAATAAATAGGGGCATGTGTGTGTGTGTGTGTGTGTGTGTGTGTGTGTGTGTGTGTTTATGGTGTGTATGCATCTGTATCACACAGGCACATACATGTGTACATGTGTACATGGGAGAAGCAGGTGGTATTTCAGGTAGGAGTTGCTAAGAAACCCAGAGCTCTGATTCTACCTATTGTAAATTACTCAGACTTAATCCCTTTTTTCAATAATTCATTCCACACAGACTGTTTTTTTAGGAGGCTGTTTGACAGTGCTTAACAGCTTACCCATATTGTACATGCTCATAACAAAGACAAGTCTCCGTATACCATTCTGCAGCTTAGAAATGCACAAGTTATACAACATCTGGAATCAACCCAAGGGGAAAAATTGTCAGTCTACAAATCTAGCATGCTGGAGGCAGAAACCATGTGCTTGGAATCATTAAAATCACATTTCACTTTGCCATGATGCAGCTCCATCCCCCAACTGAGTGCCAGATAAGCTTGCTGGAAGAGAACCACTTTTATGGTAGTGAGTGAAGGAGGCCACACACCTCTGGGATAATACCTGTCTAAGTCTAATACCTAATTACGTCTTCAGATTGCCTCTCAGCACTCATTACCAGCACTCAGCAGTTCCAACTTAGGTGATGGGATTTAAGATAGGGACCAAAGCGTAGTCACTTTTTGTTTTCAAGTGCTATCTCCTTGGAACACTATCATTCAGAAAGATTTGGGAGACAGCATTTTCACTTTCTACTGAAGCCTCTTGTAAGAATCAGAAAAGCATTAAATGTTTAAAAATAAATCAAACTTGTACTATTTGAGCAAGAGGGGCTTAATCTCTCTAGGTTATGTGGGTTTTGCTTTATGTCTACCATGAGTTTAACTGCCTATCTCTAGCACCCAGGCCCAAAGTTCACCTGTGACAAGCACACTCCAGGCGACTGTAAGAGAATCTCAGAAGTGCGAGTGCTACATGTGCTGTCCAGTACCCAACACCTGTCCCAAGCTTCCTGGAGAAGACTTCATCACTGTTAGCCCCACCCCCGATATAGCAAAAAGACTTTCCTTACTCATGAGGACGGCTGTGTGGGGAAACCAGAACAGATTGTTTTCCCCATCTGCCTGCCAGGTTAGCTGCTCCCCAGAAAAGAGGCAGGAACAGAAGGGCAGAGGAAAGAGGGAGGGGATGAAGAAGGGAAAGGAGAAGAAGGAGCGGGAAGTGCAGGGAGAAGAAAGGGAAGATCACAAGAACAGGAGGGGTACAATGAGGAGGGAGAGACCAGCTGTAAGATAATAGAGAAGTGATCATTTAAAGTCATTATCAACTTGCTGTGAATTCCAGATGGATTTTCTGGAAGCTGCAACCATTTTTCTTGTTAGGAATTCATGCATGTAACAAATGTTCTATGGGGCAGGGCACTGTTCTGGGGATGTGGGGGGTGCAGATATGCCCTAAATACAAGTGTCTGCATTCTAATAAGGTACAACAAACAGACAAACAAATAAATGAGACAACTTTACACCATGTGGTGCTGGAAGGAAACAGCATGAACATGTGATACGGTTGGAAAGGAAGAGAGATTTTAGACAGGGAACAGTGGACAGAAGGGTCATTCTGAGGAGGGGAAAGCCAGAGTACTGAGAAGGAGGCATGGACCTGGGAACCAAGCAAGGCATGGAAGGAATTTATGCAAAGTATCATGAGAGCTGGACGGCTTGCTGGATGGGGCAAAGAACCAGAAGTCAGTATAGCCAAAGGGTAATGTATCAGAGTTAGCTGTCTGTGTCCAGTCTTGTGAGTGCTGACATGGCTTTTGGATTGCCTTAATTTGAGACAATATGAAAAATGCCTTTGTCTTCAGACATGTGGTATGATTAAAAAAATACAGTGACTTTTTAAATTTTGAACAATTCATTACTGTAGAAAACATTGTCATCAATCCCCCTCAAAACATGCCCCCCCCCCACACACACACAGTTTGAGTACATTTATCTCATCATTCTTGCCACTTTCTGAAGCAGTTCTGGAAGTCTCCTTATATGAGCATCTTTACTTATATTGTCATGGCTGCCTTGATGTTCTGAATAAATTCAAACAATTTACCTTTCATGGCCATTTTGACTTTGGGAAGGGTCAGAAGTTGCACAATGCCAGATTTGGTGGTTAAGGTGGATGAGAACACACTGTAAGGTTTTTATGAGCCTGCTTTTTCATTGGATGGTGTTTGGCAGAAGCATTCATGGCATTTTTGAGCACACCTAATAAAGACACAAAAAAGGACCTCCAGAACTGCTTGAAAAGGTGGCAAAAATGATGTAATAAGTGTGTTTGAAAAGAGGAGGGTATTTGAGGGGGTTAATGATGATGCATGTTCTACTGCAATATATTCAGTGTGTTACAGTAGAATTTGAACAGTGTGTATTTTTATGACCCCTTGTATGTTAAAGCTCTCTTGGTAGGAAAGCATTGATCCTGATGTGACTTGTACAATGCAGCCTCCAATGAGGGATTTGCCTCTGAATGGCTGTCACGGATCTGAGAAGGGAGGCTTTGCACAGGCCTACATGTCTCTCTCCTTTGTGTTCCACATCAGGAAGCACCAACTTTGTTGTAGAGGAGGGCAAGTGGATCCGAGGTGTACTTTACAAGAGATGAAATTCACACCTTTTGTTGCCTAGGTGACTGCTTCCGAAGAGACATGAGTGGGGCAACTGGTTACCCAGGGAAGACCTCAGAGATAGGAAAAAAGGAATCGATTTTTTTCCAGAGTCACAGAACCAAATCCTGGTCCTCACCTCAGGGCTCTTCATGCCTAGTGAAATCCTTCAGCTATGGAGGCCAAACTCCAAATGTTTAGCTCTCCCAGAGTCAACCCTGGAGATTAATTGAAAGCAGAACATTGTTGCCTAATAGGCAAGACAACCCCACCTGCCCTGTGGACAGCTAGGAAATCATGTGAGTATTGGAAGACTGCCAGACAGCCGAGGCAAAGGCAAAGGGACTGACTGCCTCACACATTTTAGTTAGTTTCAAATGGGTAGGAAGGTTTTCCCCAGTGGAGTTCATAATCTGGGTGGATGATGGTATTTCTATCCGTGGACAGCACTCAAAACACATGCAGAACTCCGTATCTCCTGATCTCCTCTTTTATCACCAATGGAAGCACCAACTCCTCCAAGAAAACGTGTTCTGCTGAAGAAAACACTGGATGAATGTGAACTCAAAGACCTGAGACTGCTTTTCAACTTCACCATATTCTAGCTGTGTGAATTTGGACAAAACACTCACCTACTCTGAACCTGGTTTTTCTCAACTAAACATTAGATCTTACAATTAGGTCTACTTAGCAGGACTAGGTATAGCAATTAGGTTTAAGGCATGGAATAAATGCAGTGGCTGATTCCATAGAGTATTTGCTAAGGAACTGCAAGGTTTTTCTTCAGCTTGGTGCCAGACTTAGAGAGAACAGAGACCTCCTGGCTATTGTTGCTTTAGGGGGCTAGAAATGAAATCAAGGAAAACTGGAGGAAGTTTCCCAGATATGAGGACTCCAGTAGGGAATCTGATTGCCATGTGAATCTCTGAAGATTGGGCAAAGAGGAGTTTCACTGTTTTCAAAGAATTAGGATGTATACATACAGAGCCACTTCCCTGGTAGAATTTATGAGTCCAAAAGGCCTGTGGCTAAGGCAGGCAGCTCATTCTGGGGGAAATTAAGTGTCAAATGCTGTGTTGTAGAATTCTTCGGGCACCCATTGGCAGAGTTTTACAGTCATTCTGACTCTGAGCTTTGGCTCCTTGTCAAAACATTGACTTTTCTCTGAAGATCCTAACCAAGCAAACCTTGGGCTATACCAATGAGTAATGCATCTCCTAACACCTCGGTTAGGAAAGATGAGACACCTCAGACCCTGGGTCTATTTGAGTTTGGGGGCAGTAATGTGACACTGAAGTCATTTGCTCCTTGTCACACCAGGAGAACTTTATAGCTTTTTGGGCCAGTAAAAGACTTTCCCCAGATGAATCAAGCTTCCAGGGTTGAGATGTCTAACAACACGCTCCTGATGAGTGAGGAGATATATGAACAGATCCATCACACTTGCCACTTGTCCTTGCAGAAACAGGAGTAAGAAAAGCAGGAAATTGTTAGCAAATATCTGCAAAATGGCTCCAAACCAATGAGCAGCCAGCAGACCCCAGCTCAGCGCCTCAAGTATTACTAAAAGCAAGTGAATTCAGAGCCACCTAGCACCTATCGTACTTTGGTCCCCCTCAAGCAGGCCCTGAGTCAGAGACTTGGGTACAGGCAACTGTTTTTGGAGATGAACTCAGGAAACATCAGTGAGGGAAAAGAAAGCACATAGCATTGTATGGTACTGAACTGGGCACCTCTTTGAGTACTGACAGCCCAACCTTGCTGGCATTTTCTGAATAACTGGGTATGATGGACCTTAGAACTGCCTCTCTGAAGGATGAGTTGCTTTTTTCTCACCTTGCCTCTTGAGTGTGTTAACCCTTCCACATTTTCAGGCTATGTGTGCATGGCTGATCAGACTTTTATGGCTCAGAGGAAATTGAGTCACCAACGCAGAGACTCCAAGATACCAGCTTGAGGTAGATCCTGGTGACATGTATGGCACTGTCCAGGAAGACATTGATGTGGTAAGACTGGAGGATGTGGCACAGAGCAAAAGAACCATCTGCAGTAGTACCTGTGCCCAGTAGTGTGCTCAGCACTAGAGAAGGGTAGAGGAATAGAGAAAAGCCATTGCAGTTGCACCAACTTCTAGGAAAGTTTGGAACAGATACCTGACCCTCAGGGCCCAGCACAGCAGCCCAAATTAGAGTGGGATAATGAGAGAAAATGCTGTTTTTTTTAAAACAAAAATTGTCTGCGATGGCTACAGATCTCTCAACAAGAGGCCAAATTCTTCTTAGGGCTAGTTGGCCTTTCTGTTTAGAAAAGTACTTCAGAGGATCTTCTTGTGTGCATGTGTGTTTGTGAAAATATAGGCCTAGGGCACAGTGGGAAAGAGACAGAGAGAGAGAACTAAGCTCTGTTATCACTGAAATTTTTGTGCTGTTTGTTTGAAGAGGCCTTCGAATGAGAAGAAGAGAAGCAACTGAGCTTGGGAGATGAAGGATGGCTGCTGCCAAAGGGGTTGGACCCCGTCAAAAAAAAAAAAGACAGTTAGGAAGGTATTCTCTGTGGGGGAAACAGAAAGAGAACCAGAAGGCTGTGAAATGTAGTGAAATACCCATTGCAAGTATGCCCACTCTGTGATATGCTGACATTAACTGTCTGGTGTCCTTTACTATCATTGTGAACTATCTCAGCTTCTTGTTGCAGTGCTTTGGGGAATAAATAACATTTGGGTGATGTAAGGTGGAGAGAAAGCAATAGCCATGGGGAAGAAAACAGGCAACAAGACTTCTGCGAAAGATGAATCTTCAGGGATTGTGTATTCTTCTAAAAAAATCTCAGGGAAGCTAAAAAAGACATCAGACATCTCCAGGTATGGCACATAGTGACTTGAATCTGCTCATCTGAAGTTGAATAAAACCATGTTTCTTTAAACCTGAAGAACACAAGACTTTCTGGTTTATGATTTGGATCAACTTGGCACATAGCTACCACATCCAGCCAAGTCAGATTCAGGAAAGACAGTGGGGCCCCAGAGGGGATGGAGTACTTCACTTGCCCTCAGGTTGTGCCAATGTCGTGGGCTCTCAAGCAATCCTGAGGAAGCCAGGAGGTAGGCCCAGTAAACTCTGACTAGAGAGATCATGAACCTTCAGGAAAAGCGTTGCTAGAGCTCCCTTTGAGTGAAGAGAAGTGAAGATAGAGAGAGAATTAGGACAGAAAAAATTATCTGGGCAAAGAAAAGAGAAAGCCATCTGGGATGAAAGCACCCATATGTGGTTTTTTCTTAGCCCACAAATGACACATAGATGTCACCCGCTCAATCAGTCAAAAGCCTCCGAGAAACCAAGGCACAGAGTTCTTCAGGAGATGGGGAGGGCTAAAGGGATCCAGCAAAGCACCCAAGACCAGCAGCTGTGTGAATCACTCTTGCCTGAGCCTGAAGGGGCAAGAGCAGGGGATGGGCCACTGCAGAACTGGCCACCAGAAGGATCTGCGGTTTTCATAAAGGAACCAACCCTTGCTACATTTGGGCTGCTGGGATGGAAACTGGGACATGAACATAGCCTTTTCTTTCCTCTGTGCTGCCAGTGCTGTCCACTGGCCAAAGCCAGCAAAAAATAGATATCAAATGAGCCAAGTCAGTGCATCCCACAAGCCACATCATGGTTGGAGTGTGAACAGGAGAGGGTTAGGGAGAACACGGGCTTGCTTGCTAACAAATCAGCCCTCAGTCATCTCTGCACTGTCCAGCATGAGTTGATCTCACTCACTGAGGATTTGTTCTGCTTTAGGGAGTGGTCAGCAGAATTATAGATTCAGAAAAGATTATATTGGCTTTCTCATGCCATAGTCGCCTTTGCCTGACTTCTGCAGAAATCTACATTACTCAGGGAAACTCAAAAAGGAAAGTTAGATTTTGTACTTAAGCTGGAAACTGGGACTATGAAGAGAGAATACATTTGTGACGTGCACAGATCCCAGGTACCCTAGTATTTTAGAGGTCAATAGCCAAATTTTAAAGTTAACTAGACACAATATGAGAGGCCATCCGAGGGTGTACTTCAGGACCCCATGCAGTTGCAACCTGACAGGCTTATGGTATTCAGAGCTAGTACAAGTCTTAAATTAGGTCAACTATTCCTAGAAACTGAGTTGGGGGTAGTGATTTGTGCCCAGAAGAAACCAGTTGGGAAATGAAGATGAGAAAGTGGGGGAAAGTCAAGCTAGATATGATTTCAGGTGGACTCCCAGCCTTGTCTTGATCCCATGGGGAGCTCTGGAGCACCTAACACATCTCATGGTCTGTGCTACTGTGAGGCAAAGCAGCTAAGCAGGCATGCCCTGCAGGAGTCAGTCAGCCCTTCCTTGACTACAGGCCCATGGAAACCACCAGGACTTGTACCTAACATGCTTCCAGCTGCCCCAGGAATCCTCAAAAGGCTATGGGTGCTGCCATTTGGAGCAATGTGCTGCCACTGTAGGGTGAGCATGCGGACCTCAGAAGAGTAATCCAAAGGAAATTTGGGGTTGGGGTTGTTTTCTGGCAATGTCTGCTATGAGACCCATTCCCCCTGGGTTGCCCTGACATTGAGTTTGACCTTATTTATCTATTCGGGGAATTACTAAAAGACTGTACTTTTGGAATTCCCTGGCATTTATTGAGTATGGCACTTGGGCAAAGACTTAACTCTAGATTTTAATTTTCTCTTCCACCAAACAAAGACTTACAATCCCTGCCTTACTATACCTACCTCATGGAATGATTATATATATATCAAATATAAAAGCACTTTAAAGGATGGTAAACAGGTGTGTGACTTGCCAGCCTGCAACATCAGAAGGTAATGTTGATGTCAGGACTCCTTGGATTTTCTGACTGAAGGAGAACCCACCATACATGGAGCTAGCCCTAGAACATCATCCTGTTGCTCCTCCGAACATGACTATGAAGAGGTGCAAGAAATATTTTATTATAATACAATATTACTGAAGAAGTCACTCAAAAATGGACACAGGAATCATTCAGATCTTTGATACATAAAAAAAGAATGATTTGGCAAGACATTCCTAAACTATAAATTCGCTCCGTGAATTCCTAACAACTGATGATGTCCACGAAGTCCAAACTGTGTAACAATTAAAGCCAGCCTGAAGTTTGCTTCTGTACTCTTCATTAAAAAATGATTTATTAAGAAAAGTTATAGTTTATAAGCATAGCAGAATGACAGTTAACCCACTGCATTCCTGTCCTGCTATCCCCAGCACTGAGTTCACTCTGTAGACCAGTCTTCTGCCTGGGACTAGGCTACAGCAGGGTACTGGGCCAGTAACCTTGAGGAGTACTGCAGAGTTGGAGGCTGCCTTCAAGAGCAACTGGTGCATCAAGGCAACTCTGTCCGAAATTGAGCACTGAAATGTATGCACAATGAAGGAGATTTGCTGGGTCAGCAATAGGAACCAGAAGCACTTATGTGCCGGCTGCCAATAGCCTACTAAGTACTGGGTTCAGAGGGCAGACAATCACCGTTCTACTGAAGGGACCAAGTAAACCCCAGTCTTATGCAATCTAGAGGGCATGGTGCAGAGGAGATCCTCCTGAAATGCAACTCTCCTGCACATTGGCAATGAAAAAAAAAAAAAAAAAGGAATATGTGCATTTCTATTTGACTCTTCAGATTGGAGACCTGGCTGTACTAAACTGCAGATTTACTGTAGCCAGCCCTTGGATATTGCCAACTACTTAAAATGAATTGTTACCAAAATGTTTAGAGAAACCCATAGATTAAGCATATTGACTATGTTTCTTCTTTAAGGAATAGTTACGGGCAATAACAATGACAAAGCAGTCGAGTAGATATTTTCCCACCCATTATTAATAACGGCCTCTCAGCAGACTGATGGATGACGATCCCCATGATGGAGAGCCAGCAGCCCTCGCGCTGTGGCAGGGATCTGCTACTGGGAGAACTTGCAAGAGATTTGATTTGAGAGATGCCTGGCTGCTGATGGATGAAGAGAGCTGGGAAGAGACACAGCAGCATCAACACAGAGCTATAAAAAGAGAAGAAGAATGGCAATTATCTTGTTCGCCCCTTCCTACTCTCACTGCTAGTAGACTCAGAGGAACGCAAGCAGAAAAAGACTGTGGAGGTCACTTGATCTGCTTTCCAGCTGCTTCTGCATCTAGTTACTAAAGCCACAGAGATGAAGGCAGAGAAACGTAGGCAGAGAAACATAGATCTGGACACCTGTCAGTTTCAGGGAAGGAGGCTCTGCTCCACACTCACTACGGATCTTGGCTGCTCTGTCCTCTTGTAGCTGTTTCTTCAGCAGAAGGAAGAAGGAGGAAAGCAGACTGCATCAGCCCAGAAATGACACATTTCATTCACATATCCTTGGTCAAAACTAGTCACGTAGCTTCACGTAACTGTAAAGGAATGAGAAAGTGATGTGCCCAGAAAAAAGAGATCTACACCTGCTATCCCTCTTCCCTACCTCCCATTCAATCTTTGGTTGCTCCAATCTGGGCTGGTTTCTAGCACTCCTGTCAACCAGCTTCCTCATTCCCAAAGCCAATAATAATTTTTATTTTATAATATCTTTGAACAGTATCTATGCCAGACAATTGCACCTCCTTCTAAATCCAGCCTGTTCTCAGCTCCTGAGACACCATGTTTCATGGCTCCTCCTTCCTTCTCACTCTGCTCTGGGAGTCTTTCCTCACCCAACCCACCTTTAAGTATTGGTGTCTTCTAGAACAGGTCACAGTCCTGCTTTTCTTTCTTTCTTTCTGTATGCTATCTCCCTAAGTGGTTAGATCCGAGCCATAGCTTTAAATGTCCTCAAATGCTAATGCACCTTAAACACAGACTGCACTGTAGATGTCATTTCTTTTTTTTTTAATTTTGAATAATTTTATTGGTACGTTTTAGATATACATAATGATCACATTAATCAGAGAGAGTTTGTACCTGTATGTGATACATCTTGATTCCTCTTTTTTCTCCAACCCCTCTCCTCCTTTAACCCCTCTTCCCTCCTTATATTCAAAGGCTTTGTTACCATTCCCTTCTTTCTATTCTGTTTTTTCCTTTCCTTTCTTTCCCCCTCCCCCATCT
The DNA here is from genome assembly GCA_004363535.1 of Dasyprocta punctata. Taxonomy (NCBI): domain Eukaryota; kingdom Metazoa; phylum Chordata; class Mammalia; order Rodentia; family Dasyproctidae; genus Dasyprocta; species Dasyprocta punctata. The sequence goes on along the minus strand of RJWM01007878.1, from coordinate 38,398 downwards.
GTTGTTCCCAGCCCATTTGAAAATTTTCTTCCTGTTTCACAGTATCCATTTTACATTTTGGTCTTTATTTACACTTTCAGTTTGTCTTTTCTAAGAGACCCCTCCACACTTTCCTACTAATTGCTAACTTGAGATCACAGAGAGTACCAAATAGGGAACTCATGTCTCCCGCATCTGATTCAATGGTGCCTCATTGTCTGAGTCAGAAACCTAGGTGTGACGCATGCTCAGCAGTTCCTTTTTGCTCAGCTCCAGTATCCACACATCCTGCCAATTTAGCCTCCAAAATATATCAGAATAGATCCTGAATCAACAAACCTCAAGCTGTCTGCACTGCCACTCTCAGTGCCCATGCCCCAGCCCCAGCCATGAACTGCTGCTTAGGGGTCTCCCTGTACCCACACTCATACCCCATCAAGTTGACCTCTCAATAGCACCCAGGTTTCTCTTTAAAATGCAAGCTGAATCATCCCATTTGCTGTTTAAATCCTTGCATTGGCTTCTCACTCACCATGGCCTGCCTGGTCGTGTGACCTGGGCACTCAGCCTTCCTGCTGCACAGAGATAGTTCCAGCCACATAGGACTCTAGATATTTTTCTGTATATGCCAGCCCCTCTTCTTCATGAGGACTCACCATACTCATTGCTGTATCTTTGGGCATCGCTAGTTCCTTCCTAACAATAGGATTTCAGATAAAATGTCACCTCTTTGTTAAGTTGGATACACAAAAGCATTAATGCAAACTGTAGTGGTGTCTTCCACAGAGGCTGCAGACCACACTGTCCCATCCGTGTGCATCCCTCCACCTGGAGAGGCCTAGTCATGTGGGGGTCTCGTGGCCCTCCCACAGGACAGCAGATCAGCAGGTGGCACACCCTGCCTGGCCCCTCTGCTGGGAAAAGTGGGTCATGACTGCCCTCCCATGACCCATCAGCCAAGTCACATAACATCCCTCTGCCCTAATTCCTCCCAGAACTCCCCTGTCCTGTTTGCCACTAGAAACTTGCCTTTGTTCCACAAATAATTCCTTTCTCAGCACCATAGAATCACTGATTGAGAAAACCTGGACTTGGAAATTAGGTAAAAAACAAACAGCAGCTTTCATTTAGCATTCATTCTCCTGGTGGTGGTCAGAGGAGAAACACTGTGTTGAGGTAAATACTGCGTCAGTGTGGAAACCTTTGGCATGCAGGATATTTTTGATTATATAAATCAAATGATTATAGTGGCTGGTTAGTGCAACCAGAGCTTGGTGCTGGTAAATCAGGTGTTCACACGGAAGGATGCTGGTAGCAGTTCCCAGGATGACCAAAGTCCTCTCCACACCTGCAGCTGCCCACATGGTGACAAAAACACCATCCCCACCTGCAGCAACTATGGCCACACACTTAATACCAACCTCTACTTTGGGAAACAGGGTTTCCTTAGAAGCCCAAGAAGGGCCTCCAACCTGCTGGCATTGAGACACTCAGCTCTCCAGGGCCACCTCACCTCCAAAGCTAACAGATACCACACCCACAGCAGGGTGATCTCTTCCCAGAGCATAGTACAGACCATCCTTCTATGTTTTCCTTCTACACACAGAAAAGCAGAGAATTCTGGTCACAAGGAACCAAGGACAAGGCATTTAGTGGTCCAACTCTGGGGGCAATGAGAGCCTGGTGGCATCTCACTTCCTTGTGCTTGCAAACAGTACCTGGTTTTTCTCCCTCCCTGTGTGGTTCAGGTTCCTTGCTGCACCACCCACTCACCCATTTCCTGGAGTAGGCCCATGTCCCCAGACAGGCCACCAGAGAAATTCATCCCTTGGCCATGATGCTGAGATTGGTGTGCGCGGTCAGGTGCACCAACCAGGGGCTGCCAAAGGGAAGAAGCTAACTGGAACCCTGGCAAGTGGCCAGGCCAGCTGGGCTGCCAGTGTTCATCACACGGAGGCTCCCACATGCCTAAGAATCCAAGAAAGAAGACAGAGCCAAGAAAGGAGAGGGACTAAGTCAGACACTATCTTTTGTGTCCCAGGAGTCAGTCATGCCTGGCAGAATTTTGGTGACATGTGGCCACACATTTCTTTCTTTGGCTGGAGTTTCAGATTCATATTGCCTCAATCATCCTTCCCTTTATGAAAAGCAAAACTAGCTAACTAGCTTCATGCTGGAGCAGACTGGGCTTTGTGGACTGGGCAGATGAGGGCATCCAGGTGGGAAGCACTGGGCCTGGCCCTAAGGAAGACAAAGAGAAAGAGCTGCCTTGGAAAGCAAGGAGCAGGAGTGTGGCCAGGGACCCACTGGACTCTCAAGCTGGGGCTGAGGTTGGCTGACTGCCCAGAACACCACCCAATCCTGGACTTTAAATTGCAGGAATGGGTCACAGCTGTATTTCTTGCACACGCATAGCACCTCTAGAAAGCAACGCAAGAAGAAGCATCCTATGTCTTGTACCCCCACCCACAGTCTCATATCCACATTCCTCCCTCCACTCTTTTGTCACACTGGACCCCTAGCCTCCAATGCCTTCCATTTCACAGCATCTGCCATTTCTCTAGACCTGGTTGGAATGCCTCCTCCTCCTCCAGGAAGCCTCCCTGGGCTAGGGAACCCCAGGTAAGTATGGGATTTGAGCTATGGGAACATTAGGGTGACCACCTGAAAGCAAACATTACACACATGATTCAGGTCTGTTTTAAGTGGCATTAGGCTGGCTGCCTCATCTTCAGAGCAAATAACACCTGCTAGCACCAGAGCCAGAGAAGGGATTTAGTGTTTAGAGGAGGAACCATTCTGACCATTCAGGAAGAAATTTTGAAAAGCCCTAGACATTCTCAAGACATATTTATTTTTTTTAAATAGAATCTCACTAAGTTTCCCAGGCAGGCATCAAACTTATGATCCTTCTGCTTCATCTTTCCAAGTAGCTGGGGTTACAGGATACATCACTGCACATGGTTTCCTAGGCCGTTTGCTCTATGAGACATCCGTGTGCCTGGGGCAAGTTGAGTTGAGAGAGAGGCAGGGTAGAGAGGGAGGAGCTCAGTCTGTAAAGTCATACAGGCCTAAGCTTGAATCTTGGCTCAGGCACTGGCTCCTTGTGTGACCTAGGCGAATATTTTAACATCTCTGATCCCAAATTGTCTCCTGTGGAGTGAAGGTAATAGTGACTTTATCATAGACCTAAATGAAATAGCAGAGCTGAAACAGACTGGCTGCTCCATGTTTTACTACTGGAAAGCAGTGTAGCATAACAGTAAAAGGAGTAACAGTGCCTGACTGTGGCTGAGTATGGTCTACGTGCCTGACGCTGTGCTGCACGCATTACGTGGCATTCCATTTAAACCTCACTGAAACCAAGCTTAGTGTCACACCAAACTTCCAACTCCTATTGACAAGAGAGCTGGTTTCAACCCTGTATTAGTGCCTTGCCCATCCTCTACTGCGTGACCAACCATCATGACAGGGCCACCACGGCAGTGCCGTGGTGTGGCAGACTCTGAAGTCAAACTTCCAGGTCTACATCTCAGCTCTGATACTTAACTAACACGCACCTTAATCTCTGTGCCTCTGATGTTTTCACTTTCCATCTATAAACTGGAAATAATAATACTGTATTTCACTGAATTTGAGACATCATCAATTTTAAAATGGAATATTGTTTTAACTACCACTAAAAAAGAAAAAACAGGCAACAGGGGTCTCTAATAGGAGTTTCCATATAAAGCCAGAACACCATGAGTAGATGCATAAGTAAGTGAGAAATAAACTCAGCACATAGAAGATGTGACAAGGGAATGTGTTTGCCTCAATCTTGGCATCAGATAAAGGGAGGGAAATAACTCCCCTGAGAGTTTGAACCACAAACTGGGACTCAGGCAAGTTTGAAGTCTGAACTCATACTATCCAGTGTGATTCAGAAGACCAGAAGAAGAGCATTTCATTTAAAGAGACTATAATGGCCTCATGTAATAAGGAAACAAATGCAAATTTGTTCTTTTGGAATTAGACTTCCATCTAGCCTGGCAGCAAGTATTAGAAGCTGGGGACTATAAGGATCAGCCCAACAATTTTTAAAAATGCTCAAAAGTGGGAAAATATATACTGTTTATTCACTGAGATATGTTGTTGGCTAACTATAATAATTAAGATAATGCTAAGCCTCTGTGACAGACTCTTCAAATCCCCAATGGATTCATGCAACAGCCTTTTGTCTCTTGCTCAGGCAAAGCCTAAGAGTCCCTCAGAGTGAGTGACTAGGAAATCCACGTTCTTACCATCCTGTGCTTCCCCACTATCTTCGGCACATAGCTTCCAAGGTCTCCAAGGAGAAGACAGATGTAAAATCATGACCAGACGGTTTATACAGGGCAGGCAGGGATGTGATGCCTACGACTCTCACCCAAAATCTATTGGGCATAATTCAGTCCCATGGCCATGCCTAATTGTAGAGAGGCTGGGAGATGTAATCTGGCCCCACGTGCCTGGGGGAAGCAGAAAGAGGTCAGGTGGACCATGAGATGTCCCTGCCATACCACCTCATTGGACCACTGAGCACTGTTAGAAAACTGTTGTTAGCATCAGTAGATTAGAATGGTGCCTCATATCATCCAGGTGCTCAGTCAACAACTGCCTCAGTTCTGATTAATAAGAACATCTTTGATTGGTCAAAGCAATGAATTTTTGAAGATGAGGCTCACTTAACAAAAGAAGTTACTCTTGGTGTTCCTTAATGATGTCTCATACTGGATTTCAAACAGATTTAATTTTTTTTAAAAAAGTGTCTGTTTGCAGAAGCACACATATGGTTGGACTCTAATATTTGAATTCAAAAATAATACATTCTTTTAAACCAGTCATCATCCTCCAGTTCAGTTTCCACAGGAAAAAAATGTGGTGCTCAAGTGTGACTTCTAGGATTCCAGTCAGCCCGGCTTTGAACCTGGAGCTATCATTTCCTAGTTTACTAGTTTCATGATCTTGAGCCCTTGACTTCTCACTGAGCTTTGGTAACCACAGTCATCAATTAGTAAGGGCACAAGTTTCTCAGAATCTATCGTGTGAATTAACACAGATGATGAAAGTAAAGTGTCAAGAACAATATAGGGAATACGGAGGACCTCTGCAAGGGGAATTTTTCTTATTTCAACTGTTACTGCCCTTGATACCGTTTCTTTAAACCCCATGTTAGCAGCCGTAGGGTTGGAAATTAAGCAGAATCCTATGCAGAGCCCCAAGGCAGTCTCAAGGTTTCAGAAACTAAGCTGGGCCTGGTAACACATGCCTGTGATCCCAGCAATTTGAGAAACTAATGCAGGAGGATTGCAAGTTCAGGCCCAGTGCCAAGGCCCTGGGTTCAATCCCCAGTATTGATAACAGCAGACAACTAGCTGAGCAGATTCCAGGACCAGGGTGTTTATGAAGCAAACATTTAAATAGCCTCATACAAACCAGTGGCCTGAGCATTTAAATGTTCATTCTTACCAACACTATTAATAGTTTTATGCTGAGAAATAACTAAGAATTATAGACACCCTCATGTAAAACCTCACATCATTCCCAATTCCCACTGTCAGCTAAGTGGAGGCGTTGGCTCATCCATCCATTTCTCTTTTTCTTAATGTCTATCCAAAGCCGGCAGAGATGAGCACGTGCCTCAGATTTATAACCAATGGCAAAATGCAGCTCCATCCTGTCTGTGGGGCAAAATCCACAGCTTAATAGTGGGACAACCATCCCTTTCCAATCGTGTCAAGAACAACTTCTGAATTGTGAAATTTCAATGTTTAGTTTATGACTCCGTAAAATGTTTTTTATCCAGAGCTCCTGGGACAGGAGCCAGGAATGCAGCTCTGTAGATCCCAGTGGGGAAGAAGAGCTGACAACCAGAATCAGCTTTCTGCTGTGCAGTCAGGGAGAGGTTGCAGGGCTCCAGCCTTCCCCTCTTCCCACTCCACAGCTCAGAAACTCACATCATCTGAAGGAGATGAGACAGCTCAGAGAGAAGTGCACCAGTTCTCCTCCTTTCCAGGTATACAAGTGGTGACTGAAAAATGCAATGGACGTTTCATTTTCTAGAAATTTATTACAGTAAAAAGCAAAGTACCATTAATCCTTCTCAAAGCACTCACCCTCCCTTCAAATATATTTATCCCATCATCCCTGCCATTTTCTCAAGAAATTCTGATAGCCCTCTTTTGTATGCGTCCTTATGGTTATGATAAAAAATACAATAAATCCTGCTACCCAGTGCCATTCAGTGGAAAGATAAGTTCATAAAATCATCATGATGTGTCTTTATCCACTTTATTCACCATGTCTGGCACCGTGCATTTATAATGCCTTTTGTCTTATAGATTGTGTACAGCAGGTGACTGAAAAATATGATGAATATTTAAAGGTTTTTTTAGTTTATTATAGTAGAAGTTTGTTGCATTGACATTGAACCCCTTCCAAGTACTCAGCCTCACATTGAACACATTTATCCCCTTGTCCTCACTTCCTGAAGCAGTTCTAGAAGTTCTATTTTGTGAGTGTCTTTTCAAGTTTTTATCCAAAATACAGTGAATGCTGCTACCCAGTGCCATCCAATAGAAAGGCAGGCTCATAAAAACATTACAGTGTGACCTCATCACTGAGGTCACATTACAGTGTGTCCTAAGTCACTGAGTCTGGCAGCATGTGACTTCTGGATCTTCCCCAAAGTCAAATTTACCATGCATGGTAAGTGTTTTGAAATGATTAAGGACATGAATGCGGTCACAATGGTGCAACTAAAGACACTCTTGAAAAAGGACTTCCAGAACTGTTTCAGAAAGTGGCAAAAATGATGGGATAAGTATGTTCTAAGCAAGGACTAGTTTGAAAGGATTGATGGTAATGTATCTTTTAGTATAATAATTTTTTAAATGTATACATTTACAGAATTTTTGAATCATGTCTTATATGTGTAGGTATGTTTGTGTGAGTGTGTGTGTGTGTGTGTGTGTGTGTGTGTTGTTCTCGTCATTGTTACTATGGCAGCAACAGTACCTATAGTACTGGTGTTCCACAACTTCTTTTCCTTCTGAAGTGTGTTTTTGTGCCTTGGCTATAAAGATTTTCTCTACCCTGAGATGATAAGAACTAACCCTCTACTACCTTCTCAAAGCTATGAAGAGTTTTTTTCACATTTGAATATTTAATCTACCCACAACTTGTTTATTTATGGAATGAGGTAAGAATCTAATTTTAAATTTCTTCTTCTAAAAAAACTAAGCAGCATTTGTTGGCAAGGGTCTCCTGTCCAGCAATCTGTAATACTATCTCCATTTTATACCAATTCCCATAAACACTTAAGTTTCTTTCTACAGCAAAGATAGGCAAACTTCTTTTGCAAACAGTCAAATAGTAAATATTTTAAGCCAGATAGCCTCAGTCACAAAAACTTAACTCTGCCATTTGGGGGTGAATGAAGCTTATAAGTGAATGAGCACAGCTATATCTATTCTGCTAGTATAATTTTCTTTAAGATAATACCAAACTTTAAATGCTTCTCATGATTTTATAGTATATCTCCATATCTGGTAGGAAAAGTGCCACCCTTTTTCTCTCCATTTGAAAAATTATCATTATTATTCTTGAGCTTTAATTCTTCAAGTAAATTACAGAAGTGATTTGGACAAGATCCATAAAATTTTATAATGGACTTTTTAATTGCAATTGCATTGAATTTGTAAATTAGTTCTGGTAAGAGCTATCACCTCTTCTATATGTATGTGTTCATGTACTCAACAAATATTTGCTTGGTGCCTCCAGTGGGTGTGCAGTGTTCCTCCACCTGGAGCATCTAGTTTGTATGGTGATACCACTTTCCTCATCATCTAAAAGCTAAAAGTTTTATCTCATGCCTTTTCCTCTCCTTCCTCCTGATCAGCCAAGTACAAAATCAACTTTTCTCTTCTCTCTTCTGCCTCTCTTTCAAACAATTGCCATCACTTCTGACCTTAATAAGCCTTCTTCTCTCTCATTTTCCCCTATCCATTTCATCACCACAGCATACCAAAGAGTTCTCTCTTGTTACCCACATACAAAGTCCAATACCCTTAGCATGATTTACAGTACTTTCTTCATTCGGTTCTTGTCTCATTTCCATTCTCATTGACCCCATTCACCACTCTCAGAGCTACCTGATGCTCCAGCTATGCAAACACCAAGATCTTCTAAGTGACTCTCTCTTTCCATACCTCAGTGATGTTGACCCCTGAAAAGAAACCCTCTTCTTCATTTTACCTAACTAATTTCCACTCAGGGTGCAGCTCAAGTATCATCACACTTATGGGTCCCTTCTCTGATCTCATTCCTGGGCTTCTACTTCTTCCCCCCACAACCACCTGTGTGCTGCTGACCTCAGTCACTATAATTGGCCCCCTTGAGAGACTGGGATCCCTGAAGACTGTGTTAGTCACTTCCCCACTGGGACAAAATACCCCACACCCACAATTTGAAGAAGGAGAAGTTTATTTTGGCTCACAGTTTCAGAGAATTTAGTACATTTTAGCATGCTCCAAGACAGATGTACCATGATGGAAGGGCTTGCTGGAGGAAAATCGTTCACTTGATGGCAGCCAGGAAGCAGAGAGGGAGAAAGGAGACAGGGGTAAGAACACACCCTTCCACATCATGTCCCCAGGGACCTACTTCCCACTAGGCCCCACCTAACAGCCACTGAACTCATCTGTGGGTAAATCCACTGATAAGTGTAAGGCCCACCATGATTCAATCACATTCCCAAAGCCCCAACTTTGAAAACAAGAAACTTTGGGGGTGACACTTTAGATCTAAACCATTATGAGAAGAGACATGTCCCAGGACTCAGCAAACAGGAGGCACTAGTCAAGTTTGAGGCCATAAGTGAATGGAACCACAGATTTGGTGAGCAGTCACAAAGACGGTGAACACAGAGGAAGATGTACACAGTCCAACCCATTGCCCCAGGGCTGACAAAGGAGCCAGCCCCTTCCCTCTGCTTTGCTGAATTCCCCATCCCCCCTACCCCCAATGAGCGAAACAGCTAACGAAGGACTGGGGTGGTCCGCCCAGGAAAGAAGGCATGCATAAAAATGCAAATATAGGCTCTTTTCCTCTCTTCCCTCTGCTCATATAACCCTCTCAGATAGATAAAAAGGAAAATGTGCCACTGAGGACAGAGTCCCTCTGGGTAAGAAAGCAATAGCAAAGTGACAAATGTCATGTGGGTTTAAGCAAAGTCCCCCCACAGTTACAAACCCACAGGGAAATAAGGCTGACAAATGCACAACCTTCCCCATTCTCAGCACCCTATTCGTTTGAAATAACTTTGGCCCTGAAAAGGAAGAAAGAAGGAAATAACTCAAAGATTTTTAAAAGCAAAGTTTCTGTCTGCAAACCAAATGGGATGAATTTTTATAGGCTCGTTTGGAAGAGCATGAAAAATCCACTGTCGCAGGAGCCTCTCTGCCAGAGCCCTGGGGCGGGCTCAAGCATAAAGGGAGTACCTGCAAGCCCAGCTCTACCCTCCCTCGTCTCCTTACAGAGTTGAGCCTGCTCTCACCCCCTCCTCCATCCTGGAGGCCACTGAGTCCAAAGAGAGAGTCCCTGCTCAGGACCAAGGTTTCTGCAAGCTGTTCTGTGTCCAGCCTTGGACAAAGCACACCAGAGTCACCAAAAGAAGACAGGGAGCATCTCATAGTTCCCAGGAAGCCTTGGCCCATTGAGTGTGCCCAGAGCTCTGTCCACTGGGACCCACACCAAATGCCAGGCACTGCTCTACACTCTGCACATGCTTTTGCCACCTATCTTTATAGCACTGCTATGTGGGCAACATCATTATTATCTCCCATTTTACAGTTATGGGAACTGAAGCAAACAGAAGTTGGAAGTTTCACAGTTTGGAAGTAGAGAATTCAAACAGTGTGGCTCCAAAGGCCACCAAAGCAGATCCTACTGGGGCTCCCCCAGCTCCTCTTCACTGGGTTAGAGTACTCCTCTCTTCACAGCTGTGACTGTGGGCCGCTTAGAGCTCAAGGGTACCCTTTTTTGGAAATTCCACCTCACCTAGAAATGTCTAGAAAAGGGAGATTGTAGATTACTCTTCAAGGTACTTGCAGTCAAAGACTGAGAGCTGGGGGGCATGCAATCCCAGTTCATTGCCTTGAGATAGAGAGCACACTAGCGCTATCCTGCTCCAGACCACCCTATGGTGAGATCAGACCAAGTGGAGACCTAAGCAGAGCCTGTACCCTGGCATTGCTTAACATCTGCCCTCACCTGCTTCCCTTGGTCTCCTATAGGTTCCTCTTGAGAGTAATTCTTCAAAAATCACTCACACAAGCATCTCCTCCTCCAACCCTCTTCTAGAGAACCTAATAACAAACCCACATCTTTTAGTCTGACACTACTATGCCTGGCACATGCAACTGTTCAGAGTGATACTCTTGCCAGCATTGACAGTCACGTTTATTTTCCTTACCCCTCCAATGGCCCCCATTCCGAAATTCAACCAGCATGCCTCAGTTCATCTGGATCCCAAGGATACAAAATCCACAAAGCATTTCCCTAGCATCTCTGCTAGTCCCTTTAGTCACTCACCAAGGAGTCAAGAATGAGGGGCAAGAAGTGAAAGTACACACTGATGAGATTACTTTTTCTTACACATTTTCCAAGATTGAGACATCCTTGTGCTTTTGAGAGCCTGCCTCTATGCTGGATCTTTTCCTTTCTCACCCCAGCTTAATGACCCTTGCCCACTACCCCTTTCTTTCACTACCAGCTCAGATTACAGTAGAAGATTTGCAATAGACAGGCTTTCACCACCGTGAACAGTGAGAAACTGTGATGATTGGTGCCTTCAAAATCAAGTGTCAGAAACCTACTGCTTTTTCTTCTTTCTGATCAAGTCTGTACTGCAGAAAGGAGGCAGCATCCAGCATCAGCATCCAGACCAAACTTACCCTTCCCATTACCCTGCAGTGCACCCTAATGAATCTCATTTACTGACAAAGACAATGAAACCCCCACATAGCACCTGCCGGCCTAATAATGAGCGTCCTCCTGCAACTGCTGGGAGGGAGGCATTCAAGAACAGGGCTCAGTAATTTGGCAAGCATTTGAATGTGAACCATCTCCAGTGGGGATATTGAAAGACACTTGTCCCAGGGATGTTGTAAGTGGGTGGAAAGAAGCTGTTTTCAGGGGGAAATTAATAGTCTTTGGCAGAGAGATGAGAAAGGCCCATCTTTCAGAGCAAAGGCTCTTGGTCATCATTCTGCCCATGGCAAATGCCACAGTTGCAATGGCCTGGGAAAAACTGTTCCCATAACCTTCTAGGAATAGAGCTGTTTTCCTAGAGATATAAACAGTCTGGTGGCAGGATCTCCCACTGCTATCCATATAGGATTGAAACACTAGTGGCAAGTGAGTCTCCTCTTTGCAGGAGAAGCTTTGGGAAAATAACACCTTTTATTGGCTTAGCACAGGTAACAGTAGTTTGGGAATCAGAAGCCCTGATAGGAATCCCAGTCCAGCCTTTTATCTGTGAGGGCACTTGTGTGATCTCCCTGCTCACAATTCCCTCCTCTCCCCTGCTCCTCTCCTCCCTCTCCTTTCCCCCACTTTCCTACCATGTAGGCTTCTCTGAATATGGCATCTTAGTACTTTGTGTTGCATCTAAAATGAAACCCACATCATATGAGTTACACTAAGAAAAGAAAAATGGATTAGGTTGACAAATGCTTCCAGTAAACAGAACTGCAAGTCCAAGGGTAGATTTAGGCATAGCAAGTTCTATCTAGTGTATAGATGTCTACTCTGGTTTCCTGGTTCTGTGCCTCCCCTGTTGGATTCCTTACTTGAGAGGCTCTTGTTTCTTTGTGGAAAAGATGACAGGTTTGGGTCTTAGTAACAGAAAAGGATCTTCTCCTCCCACACATTTCAGCCAAGACCCATACTGGCCCTGTTTGAACCAAACAACCATTCTGGAATCAATCGCTGCTCCTAAGAGAATTTGGCACCTGGTAGCTAGACTGGGGTCAAAGCAAGGACAGAAGTCAGTCCCTCCTGGCCACCTGAATGGACAGTGGGTACCTACGAGTCCCAAGGAAAAGGTACCAAGAGGGCAAGGCATGGGTACTGAGCAGAGAGGAGATGAGATGCTTCCTCCAGGGCACACAGTGAAAGGCTGCCCCCAAGAATGCAGGCAGAGTCAGAAGGAAAGTCTGTGGACATTCTAGAGGAGCCGCTAATTAGGATGCATCCTAGACTTCTACTCGGCCGTGGGATAACCTGTTCTAAAATCATGTCTGATCTTTCTGAAATCACACATCATACCAACTGCCCAGCCATATATTTTCTTATGGTAGAATTGATTGAATATCTTTATCTCTGTTTTTTGTTGTTCTTGTTGTTGTTTGTTTGTTTGTTTGTTTTGTTTTGTTTTTTGAGCCAAAGTCTCACTATAATCTTCAGGCTGGCCTCGACTCACTAGGTAGGCCAGGCTGGCCACAAACTTTTGGCAGTCCTCCTGCCTCAGCCTCTGGAGTGCTGGAATTATACACATGTGCCACCATGCTCAGCTTTCATATCTCTGTTGATAGGCATGAAAGGAAACTTACACTCAAATGAACTGGATTTCTCTCGGGTCAGCAACCAAGTGTCACTACATCCAGGGCAATGGACAGGGAAACAAGGGCAGCTTTTAAGAGCTGGAGCTACAAAGATGAAGCAGAGCTTATACCTGAGAGTTGTCTGAAGTGGAAGACAGGAACACTCACACACAGGGAAACTATTCCAGTTCTCCTTCTGAGACTGAGACCCAGACAAAAAGTAGACAGGAGAGGCTAGAAAGAGTATTTTGTGAAGGGTCTGGATGCCTAGCTGGGGAGACTGGAATTGATCCTGTAGGCATAGAAAGCCCTTGAAGTTTGTGCAACTGGAGAAGGGCTTGATGACAACTCTGCTTCAGGAACATGAATTTGACAGTGACTTATAGAATAAAATGTGAGTGAGTGTTTGTGTGTGTGTGTGTTGTGGCATGGGCATAGGAAACATTAAAAGAAAAAAATTGACTTGAAACAAAGATGCCTAAAAGCTATTTTAATGTTCAGGAGAAATAAGGTCTGGTTTAGAGCATTTCAGCCACCAAAAGAGAGAAGAAAAATAAGAATATCCAAACATGGCCTCAGTATTCTGAAAATGTTTTGATATCCATCCTTACTCTGAATGGTGCAAAAATGCTGAGAGATAAGCAGAATAAATAGTAGAAATTTTATTTCAAGGACAAAAATTGAGAACAAGGGGCTATGAGTAGCACACACCAACCAGGAACAAAACCAGGGTCACTTACCCCTTAGGCCCAGGATAGGTGACAACTGGGGCCCAGTGAATCACCACTGTTCCCAGCAGGCAAATGCAGGGGGCCACCTCCACACTCCTGAGGAGCTGCCAGATACAGCATTCTGTGCTGCTAATACTAATATGAGCTATTGATTATCTCACTACAGGAGTCCTGAGACAGTCGTCTCTGGCTGCCGAGGCTGGTGGCGGCAACTACTAAATTGTGTTTATGGGAAGCATTTTACCTGAAGGGGTTATAATTCACTTGTAATCAATAACCGATCAATCTACCTGCTTTGCACATTGCAAATCCTTCAGATCTGTCCACGGAAAAGAAAGACAGAGGAAGACAGTTCATTTATTGGAAAAAGATGACAGAATAACAGGCTAATGCAACCACTTAGGCTGGTGATTATGTAAGCTTTGATTGTTTTTAAGGGAAGTATTTTGATATGCTGAATCCATTAAAGTTAAAAAAAAAAAAGTACTCATTCAAAAGGACCAAATAAGAAGGATTTGGTATTTGTTGAGCACCTACTGTGTGCCTTACATTGCACAGGACTCTTGCGTTTATCCTCACATTTGCAAAGAAGATATTATCATTTCCAGGTTCAAGAGGGAACCCAAGGCTCAGCGAGATAAATTACCTAGTTCAAGGTTAGTGACCAAACTGAAAATCAAAAACATTGTCTCCCATGAGGAAATTTGTTGAGTCCAAAGGCAACTGGACTTGAAGAATTTGGGTCACATTCTGGGGGCAGAGATGAGGCTGAGTTGCAGTAAGAACTGCTATGGAATGTAAAGGACTCCCAGAAAGGTTGCCTGGACCCTTGTGGCCAGAATTTCTCCCCCACATCATTTACTGACGGAGCTGTAACCCTCAGATTCCCCAAAATGAGCCAGATAGTGATACAGAGCTATTAGCTGCCCTCTACCTACTGCCCAGCTATCTGGCCCCAGTGTTAGCCCATGATCCAGAAAATAATGTCACTGAGGACCCCCTCAAGATGCTTTACTGACTCCAGGAACTTCTCTGCACAGACCCAGCTGAGTCAACCTAGATAAATCCCTCCCCAGCAGACCCTGACTGACCTCTAAACCTTTACCCTCAGTAATTTTTCCCTTCCCCTATCAATAACCGAGTATCACTACCTCCAAGCAACTTTCAGAGCCATCCACTTGGAAAGCATTTCCTTCTGAAATTTCTCCTTCCTCTGAGCTTCAGCCCCTGCTCCTTTGAGGTTCTGTTTGAACCTCTATTCTGGCCCTGGTGGTTCACACTTGCTTGAAATTCCAGTTTCTCCCCTCTCCTAGTCTCATCGTTTGTACCTGAAAACATCTCCCTTTGCATACCTTTTCCTGAGCCAGTGCAGATGTCTGTCCTACTGTGCTCCCCTCTCTACTTGTCTTTCATCACAACAGGCAAAGCATGAGTCTTCAGAGATCGGATGAGATAAACTGTGGAACCAAGGATCTCTGAAGAATTAGGAGTTTCACTCACTATGTTGAAGCCTTCAGTCTCACCAAACTGACACCACTGGTAGCTGATAACCGACTCAAAGGATAGCATTGAAAGAGACCTTGAGAAGTAGTGGAGACAATAGTGCCAGGACTCAGGGCCTCTGTGTTGTCAGAATTAGATGAAGGAAAATAGTTTTCCATTAACAACGCCTTCTTCTTTCTTTATTAATTTAGTAGAAATTATTCTTTCCCCTACCATTTCACAATTTCACAACCAATTCACTTTTCCTATTGAGGTGACTACCCTGATTTTAGAGACAGCAGCTAAAACTACTCAGTGCCCCTATTTAGATCTTTCCTCTCTCTCTCTCTCTCTCTCTCTCTCTCTCTCTCTCTCTCTCTCTCTCTCTCTCTCTCCAATTGCATCTGGCAATTGATCATCAAGAAATCTCACAGCATTGGCTCAATTAGCAAACAGTTAAAGGTGACATATTGTATTTATATAGTCTCACTGGGTGTGACAGATGTCTGCAGTAAACATAAGGAAATTGCTCCCAGAGGATAGCAAAGGCAGGTCTTATCCATCGCTGGTGGCCACAGCAAACACTGATGGGCCTCAGGTCCCACTGTCTGCACAGAAACGTGCCAAAGTCTCCTGTCTCCCAAGATAACTCCTTACCTCCCCATGGGGAGCCTAAGGGACTGAAAAACCAGGGTTTTCCCCCAATAGACTCAGTGCAGGTGAAGGGGCACCTTCTCTGTGGAAGGCAAGGGCTGCGGTGTAGTCACAGATATCACTCCAGTAGTCTTTGCCCCTGGGGCTGTGCTACCCTCCTGTGATAGCAGGAGAGATAGCTGTAAGGTGACACCATCAACACTTTTCTGGTTAATTAACTAAATACACACTGTCTATAGCATTAGTATGAGTAGGTTTTAGGATGAAAGGTGCCAATTTTCTTACCTTTATGTGTCCAGACTACTTTCCTTAGCAGCTCTTACTCTCTTTTTCTCACTGTTTAAGTTAAGTAAACATGTGGCTCAGCTGAAAGACTCAGAGTGACAAGGAGGTGAAACCACACATTATAGATAAGTGACAGAGCTCCTGTTTCCTGGAGACATACCTCTCCCGCACCTTTTTCATGAATTCAGAAAGGCCTGGAAGAAGAGGCGCATGGCTGTTTCTTGGGTAGGGATAAATTAAGTACATTTATCTGCTGTACATTCTTCAGAGCCTGTTTAGAGTTCAATGGCTGTGTCTTTCCAAAATTCATATGGTCAAACTTAATTCACACTGTACTGATAGTAAGGTTTTATTGAAAGGGGTGACTGGGTCCTGAGGGCAGAGCCCATCTGAATGAGATTCGTGCACTTACAAAAGAAGTCCCTCTCACTAGGTGATGACTCCTAGATGGTGCCGTCTATGAAAAACACATTCTCACCAGACACTGAATCTGTTGGGACCTTGATCTTGGACTTCCCAGCTTTCTGAACAATGAGAAAAGTGTTCCTATTGTTTCTAAGTTACCAAGCCCAAGACTGTAGCACAAGTGGACTAAGACAAATGTTTTGGGGATCCATCCTTCATAAAGCATTGGAGTGACCTAATGGTTTATACCAAGGGAATTTGATAGTCACCTTTTCTCATTTCTGTTTTGTTTTGTGCTCTACCCTATGAAGCTGGTCTTGAGGGTCTCCATCCCCTGGATGCCCTTAATGGTTAGCTTTGACTTCACAATATATCCCAAGAGTCAGTTTTTTGGACAGACATGTTCTAAAGCCACTGTTCAGATGGGGATATCAAGTTCTAAGAAGGGAAAAGAATCTCAGAAGAGATCAAGAGAAAGATTGTGAGCTAGGGCTAGGATCAACACACCTCAGAATTAACATGCCACGTGTTCCTCTACCACCCCCTTCAGTAACTACTCCCCACAGGAGGTTTACCTCCCAAAGTCCTCAGAAGTTACTATTCCCCTCCCACCCAAACTGTGGTTTCCTTCAAGTCTGGAGCAAGGGAGACCCAAGTCCAGTCCCTCTTTTCCAGCAGATACTGAAAAATATTGACTACAGGAGCTCAGACCCCACCTAGAGTTAGAAATTACATACTCAGGATGATTTTTCTGGGTTCCAAATAAACAGAGAATATAGGAAGGAGTAAAAAGGATAGTTTTTTAATAGAAAAATTAAAAGTGTTTATCTGCTACACATTCCCCCAGAGCCTGCTAGCTGTTGGGATGCTGAGAGGGTCTATTTGGATTTGACACAACTTTCATTTTAGTTTTGCTACTAAACATAAAAATCATAAATGAGACCCTCCAAGTTACAGTATATAAACTCTTTTACAATCTATTCCTCTAGTGTCCCTCCGAAAACCTATGACTCAGGTGCAGAGAGCGGATTCAATGTGTAACCAGCAGAGAGGCTTTGCGGGTTGAAACAACAGCAGTAAATCTGGCGCCGGCTTATACAAAGGAAGCATGACAGCACCAGTCCAGGGTATTACTCTCTGCATCTGGGTGGGTAAGTATCACACTCACACACGTGGCTACCAGGTCAGGGGAGGCTTGAAAAACAGTAGCTTGCATTTCACACATGCAGAAAACAGATTGGAGATATGCTATAATCCCAGAACTCTGCAAAACTCAGGCTGGAGGATCACAGGTTTAAGTCCAGCCTCACGAATTCAGTGAATCAATAACTCAAAATTAAAAAGTAAACATAATACTGGGAATATAGCTCAGTTCAAAGGCCCTGAGTTTAACCCCTAATATAGAAAAAAAAAAGGGTAGAGATGTAGAGTCTGATACAGCAGCCTTCATGGAGGACCAGATAGTAAAACCCTTGTTCAGGCAAGTGGAAGGCATGTGTGGGAGCTTCAGTGTGCTCCAAGTGTAGGCTGAGAGACGCCATCCCTTTGACCAGGTGTTGAGCAGGATGGTATAAAGTACCCTGCTAAGCCAAGGGAAAGAACTCTTGCTCTATGGATCTGAACAGGCACATCACAACAGCCCAACTGTGAGTTTGGAGAACCAGATTACAATCCTAGTTCTGCTTCTAACATGTGACTGAGTGACTGATGGCCATGCTTAGATTCATGGACCATGTACCTGCAAATGAACAGTGACCCCCTGGTTTACAGGGTCTCAAGTCTCATCAGCACCCTCATATCCCAAAGCCCTCTGGCTGTAGATTCCATCCAGTAAGTGCTTCCGTTTGGAATTCCTGGTTGAATCATAGGTACAGACAGGTCACAGTTAAGGACCTCCTGCATGATTTCTCCAATGCTTCAGCAATTAGATTTAGTAATTTAAATAAAATAGCTATAATAATAATAGAAGCTCCTTAATTGAGCACTTACTATAAGCCAAATTCTGTTCTAAGTAGTTTATGCTGTTGGTTTCATTACTCTCTCCTTATCTCCAGGTAACTGATGAGGAAGCTGAAGCAGAGACATTGGAGAACTACTCAGGGGCAGGCATCTAGCACTAGCAGAGCTGGAGTTAGATGCCTACTGGCAGCTCCTCTAGTCCTGTGGATACAAACTGGCATGACCCTGTCAGGAAGCAGTTATGCCCATTTCACAGATAAAACAGTAGACTCCCTGGAGGGTCAGGTAACTTGCCTGAGGTGTCACATTCCCTAGAGCCAGATCAAAACTTACCCACTACCTTGAAGTATCTGGCATGCTTTGATCATGTCCATACAGCAATGTCATGCTGGAGATGGGAGGCAACATAAACACTTGCCTCCTTCAGAGCCACCAATCAAGCCAAGTTGCTGCTTATCACCATCCTCAGTCCTACTGAAGACCAAGGTCTAGGTTATTGTTTCCAGCTTATGAATAAAGAAACTGAATAACTGGAAAGTTAAATAATTTGCTCCAGATACTGCAAAAGAAGAGGAGAAACTAAGAGTAAAGACAATAGGCAGCAGGTTCATCAGCAGGGTACACATCTAGCCTTGAGTCACCAGGTGTATTTTGAAAGTTAACTCCTTGACAGTCATCTGTGGATGGGGGGCAAGCAAACATAAGAAAGAGCCCATATCTGAGGAACTGACGGCATAATGAGCAGAAAACACTTGCACAGAACCACAATATGAATGGAGTGTTAATCAGAACTCTCACTGGAGAGCAACCACTTGGCATCCCACGTGGATGTACCTAGAGGTCCCCGTCATGGCCAGAAGACTACAGTGTCTTCTGACCATCAGATGCAGACCAGTCCCTCAGCTTTTAGTGCAGATCAACATCATTCATATGAGCTCGCTTCCCTTGCTGTTCCAGGAGAAGGAGCTAGATACCAGCCTGAGTGCCATTCGAAAAGAAATCTATAATCCACCTACAGGGCCTTTTTACAGACAGCACATAAGACATGATACTTTACACATAGCCTGAATTTGCTCTAACTCATGAAGAAAGTGACCCCAATCCAGTCTGTGCAGCCCTACTTCTTTCTGATGCATTTCAAAGATTCAGTTCAATGGGAAAAGTGCTTGGTGAGGGTTCTGTGGTGGAGGTAAACAGGGAGCTCTCACCTGAACTTGCTCCCAAGGTTGCATTGTAGCATTATGATTCTATCTCCTAGAAACAGTGTCTGAACTCACTTGAGATGAAGTGGAGAGTTGGATCAAATAGCCCACATGAAGCCGTATGCAGCCAACACACATAACTCTGATGAAGTCTTTCAAATAATGAAGACAAAAGGTTAGTGGAAAAATTTTGTTCAACTTAGGTCAAAACACAGTTCCTTTACGTTTCCCTCCCTGTCCTGTTTCACATGGTCTTTTTTGGTTCCAAGGACTGAGCATTGTATCACAGTCCCCAAATCATGAGAAATTTCCTTCCACATGAATGACAAGTTTATTGCCTGGGCAGGTTGTATTGGAAATTAAGCAGTCATTTGAGGAGCTCTGATATCAGGTACAACCATGTCTCAATGGTGCAAGAAACCAAAAGATAGAAATAGCAAAACTGTCTCTATGTGATGTCTTCAGCACCCCCTATTTGCAATTCCCACCCCACACCCATATACAAGCACAACTGCAGACTCACTATTCTCTTTTTTATCGTAAAGATAATTTCCCTGAAGTATTTTTAAGCTGCAGAGATTTCCTAAATGCTAGTGAAAAGTCTTTCGCTGCAGGAGATCCAATTTATTGGCAGAAATCCAGCAACCCAACGTATTGGTAACTAGCTTGGTAATGAGTCTCTTCCATGTAAATTGGCTCATTATTATCAATTTTTGTCAGCTCTCCAGTGAGTCTTGATCTGCTCCCCCACTTTGGCTCAGGTGCCAGCACAAGATGAGCAGGAGTGTCCAGGCCACCTTCCATACCAGACGTCTAAGACCTCATATCTTGAGACGAGGGAGAGTGGGGATGACAGACTCCTTGTCATCAGACTTTTGAATTTAACGTGCAGAACAGAGAGATGTTAAGGAGACTTGTAATGAGGTGTTATAAAAACAGAGTTTGATTGAAAGAGCTGGCATATAATGCAAATGAACACTCTGTCCCGTGATTCATTGCTACCAGGAGAACTAAATTTGTACAACCCAGAGGAGAGATGACTAATGGGGGGCATAATAATTGTCAATTTATATCTGCAAGGAATTAATCAAGAGGCCCAGAGGAGACAGTGCTCGGCAGCCAATGCAGGTGTATGTGTTGGGGGTAGGCAGTGTGAGGAGGAGGCAGAAAATTGAGCTAAATAGCAGGAATGGCTATAACAATACTGAAGTTCACTAGATAGAATCATCACCTTCACTTAAGGATGCTGTGGGATGGTGATCAGAGAAACTTGCCCAAAAGCAGCGTGGGGATTGAATCTCTTTTCATAGATTGGTGGATTTGGAAGAACTGGAAACATTTCCCCACACCAGGTTCATTCTCAGGCAACTCTGCAAGGCCTTTGCTTTGTTCAGACAGTGCTTCCTCCACTAATTCAATTCAAGCCATCTCAGGGCACTGACCACGCAAAAATCCCTGAGTCCTTTGTAGTGTGGGAGACAGTTTTTTTTCCCTCCTTTTAGTCAGTAAATCTTTACCAAGAACCTACTATGTGCCAGGTGGTAAGTGGCAGCATCTCTGCTATCCTGAGTGACATTCTGAGGTAGGAGAGAAAAGAATGACACAGGGTTGGGCAAGCTCATCAGGTGTGACGCTGATGTAGCCAGGTTTCATACGATGCCCAAAGGGAATCAAAGCAACTGTGCACATCTCTAGCCCAGGTTTTGCAAAGTGGGGCCTAATAAATCAATCTTGTTTCCTGAAAGAGATGGGCAATTAGCCAAAAGTGACTGAGAATTCTGAAAGCCTGAGAAACCTCCTGTCTCCTCTTGTATCTCTTCGTTCTCGCCACTCAATTATACACAATGGGTGGTTCTCAAGCAAGTAAATGATCCCTTAGTAGCATTTGAAATTGCCGACTGACTGTCAATATTTAAAATTCAGTAGTCGTCAGGCAAATTCAGATTTCCAGCATCTTTAGAAAAAAAAAAAGAACTATGCCAGGCCTTTGTCCTCACTTGACAGCAGTCACTCAGTGGTACCGGGGCAGTGGCTGCCTCTTAGAATCCTTTAGCTTGCCACAGTCCCCACTGCTCCCTTTTGTAGCATAGGCAGCCTGCTTCATTCTCTTGTTTTCCCAGCTCAGCTTCTGTGGCAAATCAATTTCTTTGCCACCTTGAGCAAAATATCCAGAAATGTAAGGTGCTAGCCTGAATTGACTTACGTTGCTGCAGAAATGCCTCTAACCAGTTATAATTCAGTGTTTTAATTTGCTGAATATCCTCAATAAACAGTCACTTAGAAACCATTTCTGTCTTTTGCAACGCTGCAATCCTAGGATAAAATTACCCTGTGTCTCTTCCCTTAGGCTTTGGCTCTGAATTCCTCTTCATGCTCACTGAGAGCTCACAGTCAGAAACTCTCCAGATGAACTGGTTTGATCCCTTCTCTTCCCAAGAGAAGACTGTCTTACCTTATTTCTCCCTCTTTCTTGGCCACAGTAGACTGAGAACCTCATCCAGTAGTGCTGATCCTAGTTCCTAAGTCAAGAGTTTGGTTACATCTTCCTTCACCTTTCCC
Organism: Dasyprocta punctata; assembly: GCA_004363535.1. Classification (NCBI taxonomy): domain Eukaryota; kingdom Metazoa; phylum Chordata; class Mammalia; order Rodentia; family Dasyproctidae; genus Dasyprocta; species Dasyprocta punctata. The sequence continues at coordinate 16,516 of RJWM01007878.1, read as the reverse complement.
TAACTGATGTTTAATCTGTATTTCTGACAAGTGAGTCTTATGTATTTTTTAATATTATAAGCTGTACTCAATTCTCTTTGAAAGAAGCAAAAGGAAGAATTGGAGCAGCAACTAAGTGCAGGAACAAGTCAGAGGAGGAGCTAGTGGTGGTCCTGCTGGAAGCAATTAGAGGATGAGATGAGGCAAAATACAAGCAGCTAGTAAATATGCAGTGAGCTAGCTTGGGAAGCAAAGCGTATGCCTGGTGTTACTCATCCTAGGCAGCGACACGAGCATGCACACTGAGGGCTGCAATGTGAGGGGAGCTGGAGGGTCCAGAGAGCAGTCAGGCCACTTTGCACTTCCAAGTGTCCAGTAGAAGATAAAAGGCCTCCACAAAAGAAACTTGTAGATGCTCCCAAAATGTACCATGCATTCTCTCAGTTGTTGGATTCTAGCACAGTACTGCCAAGAACTATAGCGTCTTCCAATCTACAAAGGCTGCTCAACTGTGCAAAGAATCACCCAGGAAGGACAAGGAAATTCATACCCAAGGACTGCGAATAGCCTCAGCCCCTGAGAACTTCACCCTTTTGGTCTACTGCTAGGACAATTCCAAGGTACCTTATATACAGCTCCTCAGATGGCCCCAGAAGGTTAAGCTCTGGGTACCCACTGTGGTAACCTGCTCCCTAGTACACCCTCTATCAACTCTGCGCACTTGCTGTCTCACTTTTCTCACTTCCCCATTCCTGTTTCCCAGGGTCACCTCCAAAATAAACCACCTGATCCCAGGTCTTTATTCCAGGATCTGCTTTGTTGGGAACTCACACTATGATAGTGACAGAAGCATGAAACTGAGACCAGGAAAGAGATTAGGAAAGGCTTCAGGGATCAGGAGACATGTGTGCTGGGAAAGGTGTTGGTAGGAAGAAGAGGGAGGTTAAGGGGGACATGTGCCAAGTGGAGGGCCCAGCACACACTAGAGAGCAGGCACACAGCCAGCAAAGAACATCCTAGGTCACTCAGCTTGGCCAAATCATGGGCTAGATGAACTTCAGGAAAAAAACAGGACTGGAAAATAAAGTTAGTCTGGACCCCCAGTGGGCTCAGATGTTTCACTGTAGAATATGAACTGCATTTTGTAAATGATGCGATTTGGAGAAAGCAGTTGTGGAGGAAATAAGTTGAATAAGGGATAAGGACAAAGAGTCTCTGGGGAAGGTGGGGTAGGCATGGGCTGCTGCCTTGGGGAAGTGTGCTTCTGCCAGGTGAACAGATGACACCTGTAGCAGGTTTGTCCTCTGAGAGCTAATTTCTGAGCTGGGCACTCACAGATACCTGTACGGATGGCAGGTGGGGCCCAGTTCATGACTGTAGAATGAAAACCAATGGATAAAGCATCACTGTCCCTAGGCAGGACAGAGAAGCTCACAGTCCCCAGGTGGGCAGGTAGTAGTTTGAAAAAGTTACAGAAGGGCACATCCAACACTCCACTAGCCTGCTGTGCTCCTCCACAGCTCCATGGAAGAGCCATGTGCTCACTGTGGGATAGGAGTTTTCATCTTTGACCAGGAGGCCAGAATGAATACCCCAAAAATGTTTCAAAGATGATACAAATAACAACTTTAGAAATAAATTAATTACTCTCTCGTAACATCAAATCAGCATTCTGACTTCTTTCTCTCCATTTAAATAAAATGATCACACTTTGGGGCAGCTGGGCTACATGTGTGATAGTGGGCAGATTGGTGATGGCAATGTCCCTTAGGTCTGAGTCCGAAGTCAATTTTTTTGATTCTGCCTGAATCCCTGTCCACTTCCTGACTTCCACAACACATGGGATGTGATTGAAATATATGGTGAATGTTTAGGTTTTTTAAAATAATTGCTGCAATAAAAGCCATATTGCTTTTAACTTTTTCAGGAAGATACCTAGCGGGGGAATGACTGGGTCAAATGGAACTTCTATTTTCAGTTTTTTGAGGACTCTCCATACTGATTTCCTTAATGGTTGTGCTAGTTTACAGTCCCACCAACAACGCTGAAGGGTTCTTTTTTCTCCCACAGCCTCACCAGCATTTCTTATTATCTGAGTTCTTGATGATAGCCACTCTTTCTGGAATAAGATAGAATCTAAGTGTTGCTTTAATTTGTATTTCTGTAATGGCCAGTGATGTTGCCATTAATCCTCCTCAGAATACTCTCTGTCACTTATCCTGTTGTTCTTGTCACTTTCTGAAACAGTTCTGGAAGTCCTTTTTTGTGAACATCTTCACAAGGTATAATGAAAAATACAATGAATGCTGCTGCTAAGCGTCATCCAGTGAGAAGGCAGGTTCATAAAAACTTTACAGCATTTCCTCACCTACCTTATTCACTGGCTCTGGCACCTGTGACTTCTAGCTCTTCCTCAAAGTCAAAAGGACCATGAAAGGTCAGCCTTTTTAATAGATTCAGGACACTGGCAACCACCACAGCACAACTAAAGGTATTCACAGAAGATGACCTCCAAAAGTGCCTCTTAATGTGGCAAGAGTGATGAAATAAGTGTATTTGAAACAAGAAGAGTACTTTGAGGAGGATTAATGGCAATGTGTTTTACTGTAATAATTTTTTTGAATCTAAGCATTCACTATAGTTTTCCATCATGCGTGGTATATTCCTAAAAGAAAATGGAAGTTGACATTAAGAAACTCAAATTAAATCTTCTCATTGTGACACATGCCATTTCTGAGCTTTCTTTTCAATAGCACATTTATTGCTTTAAAGGCTCTTTTGTAAAGTGTCTTCTGAGTGGTACAAACTCCACATGTGGGTTAAATAGGTATGTCTTTAAGGCAATGATACAAATTTGTTTTGCACTGAATGTGTCCTCCCACCACCACGTGCCATCCCTAACCCATATGTTGAAACCTTAGCCTCTAATGTGATACTGTTAGGAGGTAGGACTTTTGGGAGATGATGAGTTTGTAAGAGTAGAGCTGTCAAAATTAGATTAGTGCCCCATAGGAAGGCACTCAAGAGAAGTCACTTCTGTCTAATCCCTGCCATTTGAGGATACAAGGAGAAGGCAGCCATCTGGAAAGCAGGAAGCAAACTCTTATCAGGTACCTTGATCTTAGACTTCCTGGCCTCCAGAACCATGAGAAACAAATATTTGTTAACTAAGCCACCTAGTCCACAGTGTTTTGTTCTAGCAGCACAAAAGGACTTAGGCAAAATTCTGAAAACTTTGAAATGTCTTTACTTCCTGGCATCTCAGAGAGTTTCATGTGGTCACAATTAGCTGTATAATTTGTGAAGTCTGGGCTATGATGATTGATTTTGATTGTCAGTTTGATTGGAAATTGTAAGTCCCACTGTAAGTTGTGACTGTGGAAGTATTTTCAGAGACAAAATTGACATGTAGGACAGCCATCTGAGGGGCAGATTCACCCTGAATGAGAGAGGCACTACCCAATAAGCTGTGCACATAAGCAGAATAAAAGAAGCAGGACCAAACCCTGCAGTGCATTCTCATTCTCCCTCTCTCTCACTCTCCCTCCCTCCCTCCCATCCTCCCTCTCTCCAGCCACCATGATTTGAGCCACTTTTGTTTACCACATGCTCCTTACTGTAATGTTCTGACTCTCCATGGGCCCAGAAGCAAGTGAAGCAGATTACAATGGACTGAAACCTCTGAAAGCAAGAGCCAAAATAAATCTTTCCTGCTCTAAGTTATTTTTATTGGGTATTTTATCATAACAGTAAAAAGGTAACTAACACAAATGAAAACATGGGCTCCTTCATTTAAAAATTTTTAAGAATTCCAAGGTACCAACAACAGATTATTACAATAAAGTATAAAAAATTACTGTCTCTGGACAGGCAGAGAAGGCTGGGTTATAGTTCAAACAGTCCCTGGAAGGGTATCAGTCTACTGGACTCCACCATAGTTCCTTAGTGGTGTGCCATATATTTGATGTGGGATTGGAGTTGACTGCCTTGTCTGATAGGGTGGTTGAAGGTCTAGGGTGCCAGAATAAATAACCCCAAAAGTGACAAAACCCTTCTGTGCATGGAGTCCTGGGAGACTGCATAAGACTTATACCTGTGCTCCTAGCCCTGCACAACACACAAAGTCATGGTGCATTCCATGGTAAATAGGAGGAGCTGGGGAAAGTCACAGTGTGTCCCTAATATAGTCAACCATTGAATAACAACTTACACACTTCAAAAACTTATGTTTTAAGTGAATTCTTATCTTCTTCTTATCTACAAGCTCTAAGACTAAAACATGGGCAGGGGGGTAAATACATACTTTATGAAGACTTTTGGGACAATTTTACCTTCTAAGAGAAGACCCTCTTTATCTGTTAGGTCAATTTGAGTTTTTGTATTTGGGAATTCTTTGTAAAGTGAAGCCCACTATTAATTTTGCCTTATTCTCTCCTTATTTCTTATTTTGTTCAATCCTTTTAAATAAATCTCAGCATGTCTGATATACAGAAACAAGTTTTGGGCAATAATAGAGAGCAATTTACAGTGATAGATGAATGTAACAAAAAAGAATAGTATACTACATCCAGGGATGGTTGTAATGTTTGTACTTAGAATGCAAGCATTGTTAAAGAGCTGTCAAACCTCTCTGCTTTATTCTGGCTCCCTAGGCAGCCAACACGATGCACAAGGGCACTAGTTCTCCTGATTTCTGTTCTCTTTGGTTATTTATGATTGGAGAAGGAGTCAGAGAAGGGCTCAGAAACTCAGTTCTGTGAGTCGCTTAAAATCAGGTGAAACAAGGACTGGCCCATTAACTCCCATTCCTCCCCTAAGAGACCACCATGGCTGGAAGGCCCCAGACTCAGGCTTCTGTGACTCAGACTGGCCATGTTGGTGACACTGTGATTTCTAGTCTCCCATTCCAGCAATCCCTTATGCCTCAGAGTTAATTTGTACATCAACCTTCTCCACTCCCTCCTCCTTCCCTACTTTTTGCTGTTAAGTTGCCCCCACTCAAGGGAGCATCCCTACTTCCTCCTATAAGAAGTCTACTGGTGAGCTCTGAGCAGGGCCAACACCGGCTTTGGGTTGGCCAGATCCTTGCAACTGAAGCTCACATCTCCTTTACCCCTACTGAAATGTATGCTGTGCACCTACTGGTGTATGTGAACCTACTGAAGTATATGCTGTGTGCTTACTAAAAGTCACCTACAGGGCCAGGAGTTTGGCTCAGTGGCTTAAGCGCCTGCCTGGCAAGCATGAGGTTGTGAGTTCAATCCCTAGTATCGACAAAATAAATAAATAAATAAATAAAAGTCACCTGCATGCTACACCACCATGCTTTACATGACACTCATTGTGTGTCTCCCCCTGAGAAACTCAGCACTGGTGAGGTGAGAGAAAGCTACTTACCACAGAGCCAGACAACAAAAGCAATGGAAATGTAGGTCTGTCCACACTGTACCCCTGCTAACCCCCTTCAGTGAATCCTATTATAGTTTTGCTCTTAAGTGTTACTTGAAGGCCCCTGTGCTAAAGGCTTATTTCCCAGCCTGTGGTGCTACTGGAAGGTGGTGGGACCTTTCAAGAATAGACCTAGTGTAAAGAAGCTAAGTCACAGAGGTTTTGCCCTTGAAGAGGATATTAAATATTCTCTCTTCTCTTGTCTTCTCTTCTCTTTTCTTCTCTTCTCTTCTCTTCTCTTCTCTTCTCTTTTTTCCCCCTCCCCATTCCCTCTCTTTCTCTCTCTCTGCTTTCCAGCCACCATAAAGTAAAACACCACCCCATGCTTCCACCATGATGCACTCCATTGCCACAGGCTTCCAAACCAATGGAGCCAAATGACCATGGACTGAAAATTCTGAAACTGTGGACCAAAATAAAACTTTCTTCCTTATAAGTTGTTTTTCTCAAGTGTTTCATCACAGCAACAGAAAGGTGATTAATACAGGTCCACATTATTTAAGTCTATAACTCCTCAGAGTGTCCTCAGTAGGGCTTTTAGGGTCCAATCTAGTTTAGAGCCTTGTCTGTTATTGCTTCTTCCTTAGCCCCAGTCTTACACTTTCAACCTCTACCCAGTTGAGACTCAGCTGAGCTATCCCCCATTCCCACATTTTTGTTCAAACTTCCACTCCACTGTGGTGCTCTTCCCCTCACTGCCCACCTGAGGGACACTTATCCTTCAAGGTATATGTCAAGTCTTAACCCATCAACTCTTCTAGGAAGCTTTTCACACTCCCCTTTCCCAGTCAGAGGACACTAGCCACTTCCTCACATTTTTGCACCTCTGATGAACCCAACACAGACCCAGTGAATGCCACCCTGGGAGAAGTCTACCTCTTCCATCATGAGCAGCCTGAAGGCAGGGTCTGCTTGTGTTTCTTTTCCCAAGATAGGGCCTAGCATAAAGTAGTTTCTCAACACACAACTGTCCCTCAAAGCTCTGAATTAACAGCCTCCCAATAGCTCCAAGCTCTAGCCCCAAGGGACTGCAGTGGGTCCTTCAGGGCATACCTTGGCATGAGCAGCAATGACGCTGACCCCTTTCTCCTTGCTTTCATATCTTCTGTCTTCCTTCCTCTCCTTCTTTAATTTAACTTTCACAATGAGAGCCTCATGGTCAACACCAGTGTGTAAGAAAACAGAGAAGACAAAAAGGAAATTACAATCTTAAGGGTGTCAGCCCTGAAATGTTTGAAAAGTGCCTGAGGATTCAGCTTCACAGACTTGGCAAAGTAGATGCAAAGACATATTCAAATTCAATGCAAATTTCCCACTTTCTCACTCACTACTAGTACCTAGTGAGACTAGGAGTCCTTGAATGGAAGGACCTGCCACATTTCAGGTCCTCCTATGGCAACTGTCCCACAGTCCCATGCAGTGAGAGAACAAGAAAATAGAGTCCCCAAAAAGGACTTCAGGAGGCCCTAGCCAGTGTGAGATCTTCTGGAGATGGGTTCATGAGAGGCAAACATCTTGAAGGAAGGAGATGTGCCTGTGTGCACTCTGTAAGGGAAGTGGAGAGCTAGGAAAGCAGATGGATGGTTTCCTCTGAACATCTGTCATCCAGAGGACTCATCATTCACTGCAGGGAGCTGAAATGACAGGATAGAGGATGAGCTGATAGTATCAGGACCCCAAAAGATGAGGAGGTTAATCTGAGGAGGTAGAAAATGGGGAAGTGGGAACTGAGAAATTTCAGGTTTACTTACACCTCTGTTTGAGATCTCTAGAGACTTCAAAGGAGCCTGGACACTTCTGACCGAGGGAAAGTCAGCCTTAACCTCAATCCAAAGCTCAGAGGTAGATGGCATTTTTCTTGAAGGTTGCTTCTGTCCTAGAGACCACGTGCCTCAAAGCCATAGACCTCATATTTGGAAAAATCTAGATGGGAGGTCTCTTAGCTTGGCACAGAACTCAAATTGAGAGAGGACTATTGTGATTGACAGTCTGGCGGGCATGTTGGATTTTTGTGCTGACTTAGCACAGCAGGTCACTCATTCAGACTCGTGCAGAGACCAGCTATGAGCCAAGTGACCCAGTCAGAAGGCAAGGATTTGGTTCACTTTTGTCCACTACACTCCAAATAGGCTGTGCAGGATTAGTTTATTTCAGCACCCAGGACAGCCACCAAACTGGACTGGAGGACACCCGAGAAAACAGCCACACGGGACCACAGAGGGGTTTTGCTAACTAAGAGTATAGGTAACTGGAAAAGAACACCTGGGCTCACCTGATTTCTTTGCTTTTAGTCAACGCACCACTCAGCTGCAACATCCCTCCCCCAACATCTTTTAATATGAAGGAAGAGGGCATTTGTCAAATCATAGCTGAGGATCTGCAGAGCAAGAATCCCTTCAAGGACTCAACAACATGAGCTAAAAATAACTTCTCTTCCACTTGCAACAAGCCACATTTCCTCTGGGGGTTTGCCAACTTCCAGTATTGTCATTCACTCTCTCTACATAAGTAGAGAAAGAAGCGAGTAGGAAAGAGAATGAGAGAATATTAGAGGATGTGTATAACTGGAAATCCAACCACAGTACACTGAGTTACCAATTCACAGCAAATTGTGTAAGAATAGAATTATAATAGGTAGAATTCTATTCCATTATGTTATAATACAAAATTAATTCCTCTCTTCATACACTAAATTTAAGAAAAAATATTAGACATCAATAACAGTTCAAGTGGTGAACTGATTTTGATGGAGCAGGAAGCTTAAACACTGAGAATCACAAACACCCTTCATTACCTTACTGAGTGGCCAGGGATGAATAATTTAGCCTCTCTAGGCCTCAGTTGATTTGTAAAACAAAAATAATACATATACTCCACTCACATCTGAGTGAACAAGATGACCTAGGTTCTGAATACCTACAGGGGCTTTCATATGACTTTGAGCCTGGATCTAAGCCTCTCCCAGAAATAATCAAGGTTCAGCCACTGAACTCAAACTCTTATTAAATTCAATAATGTGTCCAAAATGACTTAAATTAATTAGCCTCTTGGATTCTTTTCCAGAAATATGTTTAATCTATATCACTGCATACAACAAAGGTTAAAAATTCAGATGCTTACAAAACCAGATGTTTCCATAAGTGAGCAGAGATGCCAAGATGTGAACAACAGGAAGGAGTGAAGACTGTGACAGAGAGTTGGGTGCATACCTATACCCAACCCAGTGGTGAAGTGGCCACCAAGTTCTAGCAGCAGGCTGTCATGTGGGACTAAGACCCAATGTCAACAAGAATTCCAATATTGCAGCATAAGCCATCAGTGTTGATGGATTTTTATGTGAAATGTCCAAGGAATTGGTTTTTAGTTTGTTTGTTTGTTTGTTTGTTTGTTTTTGATTTGCCTTGTGTTGTGCTGTGTTTTGCATTTTTAACAAAGACGATCTAAAAAGAAACACTTGTGAGAGCCAAAATATTGTATCAGCAAGCTAGATTTCACCTACAACTCACCTAGCTCTGTCTAGTAATAATGCATTCTTCCCATTTTGATTCATTTTTAAAAGCTTATTGGTCATGTTTGTTTTAAGCCAAAAATGAAATACTAACCAACCAATCCTTCCCCTATTTGATAGGAGTTTCTCCTACCACTGGCATCTGTGCACCACTGACCACATGGGCAGCAGTGGTGCCATGATCGTTGGGCAACAGGCCAACGATCATGGTAGGCTGCACTGTTCCTGTGTCTCCCTCTGTCCAGCCAGCTCTGCCAAATCACCCAGCCCTTCCAGCAAAGATCTTGAGAGATGAAGAGAAGCACTGGAATATAATTTACACATTGTCCTGGGGTAAAATTGGATGTTTCTGTCAATTCTTGTTTCCTGAATTTTACAAGCTCTGCAAATTAAATGCAATACATACTATTGTTGCTTGCCTTGTTCTGTGACAAGGAAGACAGAACTGCTGGACCTCAATATGCCCCTGGGGAGAAAAAGTATTAATTGAAGCCACAGGCACTGGTTCTCCCCATGCCCCCCACATGCACACGATCAATGCATTCCCCCTTCACTCTGTTACCACCAGTAAACCCTCTTTGGGGGAATGGATTCTTTTAGTTTCCTTTTTGTCTGGACTGAATTTCATCCACAAACCCAACTGCAAACCCTTCCACATCTTTGAAGAAGCTAAAAGGCCCATTTAGTTGAATGCTTATATCCAGGGACATGTTTACCAATCAGGGGATAATACAGGGCTACATATTGGATTTCTGGGTTACATTTTTATTCCCTTTTTGTCAGCAACAACAACATCAAGCTATCTCTAGGATCAAAAGAAAAAGGGCAACCCAGACCTTAACACAAGTTCAAATGCCTGGATGCAAAATGACCAAAATCCATAAACCTGGTTGGTAAGTGTCTTGAGGGCAGCATCAAACATCTGCCTTGGGCAGCTGTGTCCTCAGTTGCCAGCACCATCCAATTTCTTCCCTTAGTAGACAGGGGTGAAATTAATGTAGGAGAAATGAGTGAGTCCAAGGAGTGATAGGAGAGTTTCTAAGAGCATCACATCTAACTTACCTGTCTCTGTAGATTAAGGATTGTTTTAGGGTTGTGTTTCAAAGAAAAAATAAGGAATATATTTAGATAAACCTCTGTGAGGTTAGTTTTTATTTAATCAGACATATTTTACATATGTGCATACAAACACAGGCTGAAGTTGAGACACAGTTGACAGCAGTGCCCTCACCTGCTGTCAGAGCCAGAAGAATTGTCGTGTCTTCTGAAGAAGCTGGAGGTCACTAGGGATGCTTGCTCCTCCAAGCACATGGCAGGACTGTTCTGATCTGCCCTCACCACCTGACTTGAACAATCAAATAAGAATAAAGTCTGAGAACCGATGTGTGATTCAGCATGTCCCTGTCTATGGTCCTCATGTTACAGCGATCATAATTGCTCCAGGTTGGGGTTGAGTTGTCATCCTAGGTCTCACAGGATAATGCAGAGCAGAGTTCCCAGAATCTGTGATGGAGATGAAGCAATAACAAGAAGTAAACCTTTGTTCCTTGAAACCAGAGAGATTTGGGGTTTCTTATTACCATATGAGCTGATTTATCCTGACTGACAGGTAAGTTTATTTGGCAATATCTGTCAGTATTTAAAATGTTAATACTTTCAACTTGTAATTTCATTCTTAAGACTTTTGCAATTTCTTTAACACATACTCAGTTTTATAAAAAGGTAAAGTGATATGTGTATGAGGATATTTGTGTTGAGCATTAAGCATTGGAAACACATTTGATAGACTTCTTCATATGTTATTTGCTTGAATGATTAATAGCTGGGCACAGTCATGTCAACTTCACAGAAGAGTCAGAAATCACACAGTACAAGATCTAGTGAATCAAGTGATAGAGCACACTTGATTGCCAAATGCCATCCAATGGAAAGGTAGATTTGAAAAAAACCTACCTTTCCATTGGATGGCATTTGGCAACAGCATTCGACATGTTTTTTATCACACCTTACAGGCACAGGCAAAAGAAGACTTTCAGAACTGCTTCAGAAAGTGGCAAGAACAATGAGTAAATTTGTGTTTTCAGAGTATTTTGAAGAGAAAGTATGTTGAGGGGATTAATGGAAGCATGTCTTTTTCCGTAATAAATTTTTAATTTAAACTTTTACTGTATTTTTATAGTTTCCTTTGTATATGTTAAGCCATCCCAGGATAAATTCCAATTAAATTCCAGGATATTATGTTAATAAATTAGTCACAGAAAGACAAATACTACATACACCAAATGTATAGGAAACCTAAAAAATTATAATTAAACTCACAGAATTAGTGAGTAGAATGTTAGTTAGTAAAGGAGAAAATAGGAAAAGAGATGTTGGTCAAAGGGTACAAAGTTCTAATTATATATGAGGAATAAATTTTAGTGATACATGTCATAGCAAAGAGACTATTAATAATATACTGTGTATTTCAGAATTGCTAAAAGTTCCAAACACAAATGTTTTGAATGCAAAAAGTAAAATGTAAGCAAGAAGAAAGACAAGTTAATTATTTTGTTTCAATCATTCCACAGTGTCCACCTGTATTAAAAGATCACATTGTACCCTACAAATATACTTACTTGGCAATTGAAAATAAAATTATGATCATAATTTTAAGAGGAAATAATGCAAAAGGAAAGTATCCTAAAATGCTTCATGCTCATTGACAGTTTTCAAATCACAGTGAAAGTAAAGCTACTTCATTCTTTTATGAATCCATTTCTCCATCCATCTAACCACATCCCTCCTTCCTTTTAACTATGTCTCCATCCATCCACTATACACAGTAAGATAAAAATTGGACAGGTTACACAAAAAGTGAACTCTATTCTGTGTTGGCTGCCTATGAAGTCTGGTTAAAGGAATTCACCTGGAGATAGAAAGCTGCATAGTATGGGAAGTAAAAGTGTGTGTGATTTGCAGCCAGTTAGAGCTGGGATACAGCCATGTTTTCTTGAAAAAGAAACTTGGGACCTTAAACAAGTGTCTTAAACATTTTGAGACTCGAAATTCTCATCTGCAAAATAGACTTAACTGACTAGTTTAATTTAAATGCTCTTATAGCAGAGGATGGAAATAAAGTCTTGTTTTGAAGAAACACAACCCTTACAGAAATTGAAAATTTTGCTTTCACCTTCCCCAAATATTCCCAGAGACTGAAGGAAGGAAGGTAAATCCTTGGTTATGTGTGCATCCCTGTCTCAGCTCCTACCAAGTGCCCTCTCCACATGACTTTCCTGTATCTACTCCAGATGCAGGTGGTGACCAGGAAAACCATGCTCTTTCTAGGCACCTAAGCTGCCCTAGTCTTTGTGGTCTGTCTAAACCATGCCTACACCTTTGTAAACAGTCCCCACTAAAATCTTGTCAGATTACCTTCACTGGAGTGCTCCAAGTGTCTTCAGCTGAGCCTTGATTGATAGAACACTTAGATGTCTGGCCCAGGGCTAGGATCTGAGTTTACAAAGATGAGAAATAGACAGATAATTATCTCACCTTGTTCAAGTTCTTATCTTATGGGGAAAACACAAATGCAACAGAAAGCTACAAGAAGGCCCCCAGGTGACACAATATAAAGATAGACTCAGAGATAGGCAATATAGAATGAAGAGGCACTGTTGTGGGAATGAGTTTGGGTGAGAGTCACCAAGGAAGGAGTTTTGGAGGGTTGGAATCTCTAACTGAAAGGTAAATAACAAACTCCACTGTAGAACAAGGTGGATCAAAGGCAAGTTCCAGAAAACACATCACTGTTCAATGCATGAATGAAAGCACAAGAGTTTGCCATGGGAAGAGTAAATTCCTCCAATGCCTGGGACTCACTTTTTAGGCAAGAACGGCAGGGGAGAGGATTGACATAGTTTGATAAATGGTATCTACTTATTTCCCTTATTCTGCATACCAAGGACGTTTTTCGTTTTGCCATCTATTGTCATTATTATCACTCACCACTAGAATGTAATCTTGGAATAAATGAAAATCCCCTGCTGTCCCCAACCTTTTTGGCACCAGGGACCAGTTTTATGGGAGACAATTTTCCACAGGCAGGTTAAGGGGCTTGTTTTCAGGAAAATTCAAGCACGTTACATTTATTGTGACTTCATTTCTATGACATTAAGTTTCCATAAGGAGTTAGCAACCTAGATCCTGCCCATGCATAGCTCACAGGAGGATTCATTCTCCTACTAGTTGACAGGAGGCAGGGTTCAAGTGATGATTCAAGTTGGGAAGCAACTGTAAATACTGTACAGATGAAGCTTCTCTTGCTAGTTTTCCGCTTATCTCCTACTATACAGCCTAATCCCTAACAAGCTGTGAACCTGTACATGTCCATGATTGGGGATTGGGGACCCCTGCTTTATAACAAATTTAGTTTTATGTATTGTTGTGGTTTGGATCTAGATGTGCCCCTAAAATCCTCATGTGCTTGGAGGGAGAGTTTATGGGAGGTGATTGCATTATGGGGGTGCTACAGTTGGCTTGCTGTTAGGAGTTGGGACCTGGTTAGATGAGGTTACTGAGGGTGTGACCTGGAAGGGTGTATCTCTCTCTCCACCTCTTCCCTTCTTTCTCTGCTTCTCTGCCATGTTCCTCTGCAATGACGTTTCTTCTCGAGACCCAGCAGTTACCCAAAATTAACCTCTCCTCTTTCAAGTTGTAAGTGTGGAATGTTTTGTCCCAGTAAATAGGAAAATAACTAAGACACATATGTAAGCAATATCTGTTCTTGCTTTCCTCAATTTAGAATTCACCAATATCATTTAACTCTTGTATTCTACACACAAAGTATTGCCTTTAAAGTAAATTGTAAAATGTGTTCAATCTCCCTTAAGTGTTCACTGCCAATCATTTGACTGCTCCCCACGAACAGGCTCTGATCGATCCTAAGTCCTCTCATACACCTGGTTCAAACTCCCCTTTGTCCTATGGCAGTCAGGGAAAACATTAAAGTTTTCAGATTCTATTCCCTGTAAATCATTTGATAATATTTTCTGCTTCTAATGACTATTATGACAAGCGGCAAATTGGTAATTGCAGCCATCTAAGAATAGACATATTTGCAGGATTAATGACCCAAAAAAGTTAAATTTAAGTAATGCTGCCAACTTGCAACCATTTGTGCATGTAAATAGTTCTATTTGCCTCTACTGAGGGAAAAAGAGGCAAAAGAGAACTACAGAAGTAGGAAGGGTCTTAGTAAATTGCCTTCTGCCCCAAAGATGTTTCACATGTGGTACAGGCTCTTTCTTGTTCTACATAGATAACAAGACAAGGGTACATGAACCAAGGCTGATTTCAGCAATTTTCATGGAGTGATTACATGTTGCATGGCAGTTAGATACTAAAGTCATCACAGGAGGTACAATTTGCTGTCAAAATGACCTTAGAAAACTTCTAATAGATGTTGGTATAGATTCTGCTTCTTCACTGAAGCCTCTGAATGGTGGTTTTGGATGTTGGTTTGTACTCCGAAGCCCCTTTGTACAGAAGACACTAAGATTGGAACATAAGAGTCACCTGTGGGTCAGTAAGGGGCTCACATGGTGAGAGTGCTGTTCAAAATCAGACAAAAGGAGAGGATGGAAGACCTTCATATCACCCTGCACACTGGGGGGACTGCCCTCACTAAGTGAGATCACAGGTGGAATTGCTCACTTTCTACGTTGCTTTTCTTTTCCCTCTCCCTCTATTTCCCTTCCCATCCCTACCAAATGCAAACTAGGTACACACATGAAGCAGTAGCATTTGTCTATTCAATGCCAAAAAAATAAATAAATAAAGGGACTTATCTTCTTTCTTCCTTGAAAGTATCTTCTACAGATAGGCTTGCTCTGATGAAAGAGGCAAATCAATGTGATACTGAGCCAAAAAGACCTTCATCATGTTCTCCTAAGAAACAGACTTCAGTCAAGAGAAGAAGAAAGAGAATAAGGAGGAGAAAGAGGAGGGCAAGCAGGAGGGACGAGGAGAGAAACTCCCACCTGTACCAGCAGAAGCCTAGCTGTTGAGCCTGCAGGTCAATGGTAATTTTTTCTCCACTCATTCAGCACAATGGCAGCTGTAGAACTTAAGAGGGAAAGTTTAACCAGTACTGTCCTTAAGAACAAAGCCCTGTGACATAGTTGTATGTTTGAAACCTTAGGAAGCTTGCAGCTTTGGGGTTGGTTACTTCTTTAAAGATTATCCTGATAGGACAAAGAAGTCACATTTTTGAAAGCCTTCAGAAGACCCAAGTACAAGCTTAAATCTTATCCTGACCTACCATGTGGATTTCTCCAAACCTGACTTGTTAGGCCACAGTTCTTGTCCTGCTATTCCCTTGGTCCTGATTTCTCTTAATCTACTCAGCTCTAACCATTGAGAGCTTTTCTGAAGGTCTTTTTAAGTAATATCAACTTTCTGCCCTGCCCTGTCTTTTACCCAAGGTGAATATAGAAAATTAAGAATGCTCAGAATACAGGCACAAGGAGGCAAGAAAATAAACATCATGACCTTCTGGGAGAGACTTTGAGATTCCAGAGGCCTGCAAGAGGACCAGAGATTGGATCATTCTAAAATTCTTCAAAATTAAGTCTTGGGGGAAGTATTTTAGCTGTCTAAACCAGAAATCACACTAACACAAAAACTGATGTAGGTGATACAAAGCCTCCTATGATTTGGAGAATGATCCCTAGTATTGTACTCTCACCACCTCCAGGAAGCCTCCCTTTCCCTTTTTATTTTCCCCAACATTCCTACACAGATTCTGGGGCATTTGTATCCAAGCTTGCATTGGTGAACTCTTGTGATTCCATTCTACCTCGGTGTCCATGTACTTCACAGGTGTCCGCAAGGTGCCAAGACCTAAATTAGAGGCCACAAGGAAAAGCCATGACATGCGTAGTGCTTACTGGCTTCTCAGTTGTCACTCTGACCTCCCAGATAGGCCTCTCAGCACTACATACAAAATACTCTCCCAGGAATATCTGTCTGACTCATAACTTAATCATCTTCAGGCTTTTCTCAAATATTACTTCTCTATTAAAAAATTAAATACTAACCAGATATGGTGGCACTTGCCTGTAATCTTAGCATTCTGAGAATCTTGAGCAGGGGTTCACAAGCCTGAACCTAAAGACTTAGCAAGACTCCGTCTCAAAATATTAAAAATTTTTAAAAATTTAAAATGACCAGAAATGTGGTTCAAGATGAAGGCTGTAGGTTCAATTCCCAATACTGCAATTCATTAATTCATTAGTTAAAAACCTACTTTGACCTTTTCATCTCTTTTCCTTTCCTCATTTTTCTAATTAGAATCTATTATCAGAATGATGTCAGCAACCATGGTTAGAGAATAGGAACCTCCAAAATTCTTCCTCCATAAAAAGAGTGAGAAATGTTACAAAAATTATCAGAGTCAAGTTTTTCAGAACTCTGGAAATTAACCAAAAGCTTGCAGCAACATGGGCAACATTTATTCATGAACACTGGCACAATCTCATTATCAAAAGAAAACTTCACGGCATTTTGATTTGCCTTATACTCATGTCCTCCTCTGCACTC
>RJWM01007877.1:0-75801 GCA_004363535.1 Dasyprocta punctata | reverse complement strand
AACCTTATGTGGCTCCCCACAGTTTATATTAGCTCAAGCTTCTGAAATTCAGTACTATCAACATGTAGACCAGATATTGTCTTTTGTTTTGGGTAGTGCTGGGAACAAATCCAGAGTCTTGTGCATACTAGGGAAGCCTTAACTACATAGCAAGACCCTGTCTGAAAAAAAAACAAAAAAAGCGGGGGGAGGGATACTGTCTTTATATTTGAAATTCTTCTGTTTCTTTTAAAGATTTTATGTGAGAAAATCAGTTATCACTTTTTAAAACATTTTCTGTAACTTTCAAAATTATTCATTATTGAGCTGAGGGCAGTGACAAATGCCTGTATCCCAACTACTCCAGAGGCTAAGGTAGAAAAAACATGAGTTGGAGGCCAGCTGCTTAGCAAGACCCTATCTCAAAAATAAGAGTATTCATAATAAATGAATGCTTATATGTAATGGTAGTTAGATAAAATAGTAAAAACATGTAAAAATAATTATTTTGCCCAATATCTGTGTCTAACCCTCTGCTTATTTTTGTCTTGTTATATTTTCTAGTTTGATTTTGAACTCCTGGGCTCAGGTGATCCTGCTGTCTCAGTCTGCTTAGTAGCTGAGTCTATAGGTGTGAACCACTGTGTCAGGCTCTATTCTTTGTTTATAAAGAAAAAAATTCATGTCATAAGGTCTAAAGAACAAATATTAAAAATGTATTAAATGTATTGAAGCCTAATATCAAATAATGCAGGTTAATCTGCAGGGTGAGAGTTTTATCTTGGCTTAGAGCTGGGCTTAGTACATGCTAGGCAAATGCTGTACCACTGGGTTACATCCCCTGCCTAGAATTCCATTTTCATGTTTTGTTCATTTGTTTTTATTTTTTTTTATTTTTTAAGACAGGGTCTTGCTATGTAGTTAAGGCTGGTCTCAAACTTGAAGCAATCCACCTGCCTCAGCCACCAGAGTGCTGAGATTATAGACATGTGCTGCCACGCCTGGCTAGAATTCCATTTTGACTTACCTGAGAAATAGTCCAGGTAGTTAACACATTGATTTTTTAAATGTATGTATGATAGGTTTCTAAAAATTATGCATATTAATGGGGTACCATGTTATGTTTCTCTATATGTATACATCAAGAAATGTTTAAGTCACGTTAAGCATGTATCTCCATGAACACTTATCATTTTTTTTATGATGAAAGCACTCAAAGTCCTTTCATCTAGCTTTTTCAGAGACATAGTACGTTATTTTTATCTATAGTCACCGTGGATTTTTTTGTTTTTTGTTTTTTTGTACCAGGAATCAAACTCTCAGCCTTGCACTTGCCAGGAAGGCATTGTGCTGCTGAGCCACATCCCCGGCCCTATTGGTGGTCAACATGTTATGCGATGGCCCACCAAACCTCTTCCTCCTATCTAACTGTTATTAAAGTACCCTTGAGGGCTAGGGATTTAGCTCAGTGGCTTAAGCACCTGCCTGGCAGGCGCAAAGTTGTACGTTTGATCCCCAGTACCAAAAATAAAAAAGGTAACCTTGATGAGTCTTTCCCACCCCCACCCCCAACTCTCCTTGACCTCTGGTAACCTTCATTCCATCCTTAGCTTCTATGAGATCAACTTTTTTAGAGCTTATATGAGGCGAGATCATGTGGTACTTGTATTTTTGTGCCTAGCTTATTTCACTTAACCAATCCAGTTGCATCTGTGTTGTTATAAATGACACAATTTCATTCTTTTTATGACTGAATAGTATTCCATTATGTAAATTCACATTTTAAAAATCTATTCATCAATATAGGTGTGGTGGCACCTGCCTATAATCCCACTGTCTGGGAAGCTGAGGCAGGAGAATCACTGCAAGTTCGAGACCAGCCTGGGCTACAAAGTGAGTGCAAGGCCAGCCTGAACTACATTGCTAAACCCTGCCTCAAAAAGACAAAAAAAAGAAATCTATTCATCAGCCTATAGACGCTTACATTGTTTACATTTCTTGGTTATTGTAACTCATACTTCAATGAACATAGGAATACAGCTGTCATTTCATCACCCTGATTTTATATCCACTGGGATTGCTGGATTGTATGTTAGTTCTATTTTAAATTTTTCAACTTGGCTTGGTGGCGCACGCCTTTAATCCCAGCACTCGGGAGGCTGAGGTAGGAGGAACGTTGTGAGTTCAAGGCCAGCTTGGGCTACAACGTGAGTGCAAGGCCGGCCTGAGCTATATAGTTTGACCCTGCCTCAAAAAACTAGGGCTGGGAGTTTGGCTCAATGGCTTAAGCGCCTTTCTACCAGGCATGAGGTTGTGAGTTCAATCCCTGGTGCCGCAAAAAAAATAAAAATAAAAAAAAATAAATTTTTCGAGGATCCTCAGTACTCAAAAAACTCATTATGATTTTTATAATGACTGTAGTAATTTACATTTCTGCCATTTTTCACATCCCTAGTACTCATTATCTTTGATCTTTCTGATACTGTTCATACTTACAGGGGTGAAGTGATATACAGTATTTATTTTATCCTTACATTTAACACATACTAAAAAGTACATTTGACTGGCATGCATGATACCCAGGTTTGATCCTCAGCACCACCAAAAAAAAAAAAAAGAAAGAACTGGGTTCAGTGGTACACACCTGTAGTTCCAGCTACTTAGGAAGCAGAGGTAGGAAGATTATAAGGTCAGGGATATCCAGGGAAACTTTACAAGACCCTGTCTCAAAAAAATTTTTTAAAAATTTTCAGAGGCTGGTGGTGTAGCTTAATGATGGAGTACTTGCTCTCATGCACTAGGAACTGGTTTCATACCTTAGAACTGAAAAACAAAAAATAAAAACAAGAAAACCTTAAGGTTAATCATCTGTGAAACTACATTGAAAAAATACAAGGCAAACTATTAAATAATGACACTATGGTGTTTACTTGGTGGTGGTTGTTTTTTAACACAAACTTGGAACTGCCATGTGCTAGTGAATGTTGGACCTAAGAGTATTCCTGGAAGCACCTTACTTCGAAGAACCGCCTTTGAAATTGCAAAGTTAGTGGTGGAAGCACATCTAGACAGATACTTTATCTCTACCATATTTGATGTTGATCTTGCCTTGCTCACTCTCATGAGAGTATGTGAATCAGTCATTCCTTTAGCAGACATTCATGGGTATGTACGTCACATATGCTACGCTCTGAGCCAGATAGCTACTTAGGAGTTTAGAGCGTATTAAAGAAGATAAACATATATACCAATAAGATAAAGAAAGAAAGCACTGTTTGCCATGACAGCCAGTTGGGATTTCATTCTATAAGCAGGCAAAATTCTAAAAATTGAAAGAATTTCAAGCAATAAAGTGATAGAATGAGACATGTTGGTAGCAGGCTGCAGGGTAGAATGGGAAGGGATAAACCTGGGGTAGGGAGACCTGTGGGATCTCCTGATTTCATACTGACTGCTTATCTTGGAAACTTGCTAGAAATGCAAATGCCTGAACTCCATTTCCCTGAGATTCTATTTAAGTAGGTCTGAGGTAGAGCCCAGAGATCTGTGTTATTAATGAGCATCATAAATGGTTCTTACACTGCTAGCTGTAGAAGGAGGTCCACTGATAAGGGTTCAGGATCCTAAATACCCAGCACCCAGGGCAAAAATAACAGTGTACATGAACTTTACCTGCAGGAATGCAAGGAAAGCTGTAGCATGATTTAGAGGTTGACAGGCTATGGAAGAGTGAAGAGCACAGCCAAGATTCACACAGTGCTCAGATTCCAGTCTGGGGGAATGGCAGAACCAGTTTCAGACTGAAGAGCAGGAAGAGGTGTATTCATGAGGGCCTGTGCTAGGGGCAGGAGACACTGTGATTTCTGTCAGGGACACAACCCTGAGGTGCAGTGACATTAGCCAGCAGCCCAACACATGTTTCTGGAGCCAAGGTGCTAGATCTGGACTGGAGGTACAGATTTTGGAGTCATCAGTTATGAGAAAGTTCAGACCATGATGGAGAGAGCACATGGAGTGAGAAACAAAAGACAAAGGAGAGAAGCACTGCCCTTAAGTATGAGAACCCATGGGCTGGGAGTTTGGCTCAGTGGCTTACATGCCTGCCTGAGAGGCATGATGTTCTGAGTTCGATTCCCGGTGCCACAAAAAAAAAAAAAAAAAAAAAAAAAGGATGAGAATCCAGCAGCAAGGCTTGAGAAGGGACGGGCTGCAACAAGAGACTCAGGAGGAAGCTGGCCAAGGGGTGAGGGTCAAGATAAACCTTCAGTAGTTGGTTCCATGACTGTTGGGTAGTTGTGCGTGTTCTGGTCACCCAGGATGCCCTTTTAGAGTATTTCTGGTGATTCTCCTGAATCTGCGCTCGAGGCAGGCAAAGGTAGCTTGGCATTTTAGAAACATTTGCATAAATACTGACAGGACCTCTCTTAGCCCAAACCTTTTAAGGCTGGAAGGTAAAGACAGTCTTTTGCTGCATATAACAAGCCTTTGAAAAATGTGTGTTTAATTGGTTGGCCTTTGTTCTCCTATTATGTTGGCTGAGTTTTTTGTTTGTTTGTTTGTTTTTTGTTTTGTTTTTGAGTCTTAAGCACATGGGATAAATTTTTGTCTTTATTTTTAATTTTTTATTAGTAACGTACATGTTTGCAGCCTAATGTTACATTCATTGGGAAGAGTTGCTGTACTACATATATATAACACATTTAATTATTTTTATTTGTTTTTTGGATTCTGGCAGTGATAAAATGAATTTATATATTAAAGATTTGCCACTAGAACAGTTACTAATAATTGTAGGCAGTTTCAAAGATTTTTAAAAACATTTGCTCAGAGTCTGTAAGTATTTAGTCTTCCAGGATGACTATTTGAAGGAAATACCTTTAACTCAAATGACAAGTTTGGTCTGTTTGTTTAAAATGAGCTCCCCCTGTCATAATGTCTATATCAATACAAACATTTTGACTTGCATAGTTAAAAAGAGCTTGTAGGCCTAGAGGCAGAGGAATGCTGTAAACAAGCACTGACCAGCAGCCTAGAAGACCTGGGTTGAAATCCATATTCTGTCACTAAGAAAATCACTAAATCTCTCTGGTTCTCATTCCCTCATCTATAAATGAAAGGCTTTGTCTGAGTGGTAAAGTTTCTTTCATATTCCAAAACTATATGATGCTATTTCCAAAGTCTCTTAAAAGGTTAAATTAGTTAGGCTTCAAGGCCAGTTGCGGTACATGTCCATAATCTCAGCACTTGGGAGACTGAGACAGGAGGATCACTGCAAGTTTGAGGCTAGCCTGAGCTGCATAGTGAGTTGAAGGCCAACCAGGACTATAGCAAGACCCTGTCTCAAGAAAAGGTGGGGGGCAAAAACAAATAATTTCCTCCTCTTATTCAGTCCCTAACGTTTAGCTCATGTTGGATTTAATCGCATTTCATGTATTAGTTCCATTAATGTAAATGTTTAAAATTTATATAAAACAGTCTAGGATACTTTAAAATTATCCAAGTATAAATTTTAAAGCAGTTGTTTTGTTGTATGTTTGTGTTTTGTTTTTTTTTGAACAGGTTGGCGAGGTGGATCACACTGAATTTTCTGGCCCAGAATTTGAAAACCCATCAGCTTCAAAAGCCATTAGCATTTCTGAAGAAGGTTTGTGGAGTTGTGGGACTAAAGCCTGGTTTAGCCTGAGAGAATAATAATTGCTTTTTGGACTGCCAGCACTAGAAATCATTTTCACAGGGGAGCTGAAGCTATCAGCTCTGTTTTTGGATTAAATTTGGTTTTGCTTGGGGTTTTTTTGTTTGTTTTGGTTTTCGTTGTTTCATTTTTTTTGTTTGTTTTGGTTTTTGTTTTTTTGTTTTTATTTGTGGGGGAACAGGAAGACTGGGATCGAACCTAGGGCTTCATGCATGCTAACTATGCACTTCAAGCCCAGGCCTCAGGATTATTTTTGTAATAATGAAACTGGTTCCTACTGCAAGGCCACTTTATAGTCTTTTTTTCTTTTCTTTTCCTTTTTTTTTTTTCCTGAGAGACCAATAACCCATTCTGGCTTTTATGCTAGAATTTTGCAAAGTGGCCTAGATCTCAGTTTCTGAGTTCCAAGTCATTGACTACAGACTCCAAAGACTGCAGACCTTTTTCGTAAGGTTGCTGGTATTTGAGGTCTGATTAAACAGCCAAGCAGTGGTGGGCTGTTTCATTTTATTGAAAGATTGAAATTAGGGTACTTATGTTTTCATATTCTCCTGTATTTGTAATTGCTTATACAGTATTTGCATTTTATTTTTCCCTTTGTTATCTCTTCCATTTTGGGGAGGTTAACTTGTTGGTTGTTTCCTAACTCCATTTTTTCTCATTAACTATGTGTATTCGATGTTTAAACATGTTCCTGCATGGACCTAGCCAAGCATGTTGACATGTCATTTGGTGTGTTTAGGTCTACATAATTTTAAGTGGATTTGGGCTGTGGGCTGCATTTTTCACGATTGATTTCCATTTTCCTTGCAGTTAGATGATTTGTATGGTGTTACTAGTTTTTAGATATTTGTTAAAATTTCCTTTCTGAGCTGGGTGTGATGACACACACTTGTAATCCCAGCTTTGGGAGGCTGAAACAGGAGCCCAGCCTGTGCAAATTAGTGAGACCCTATCTCAAAAAATAAAAAGGACTGTGGATATAGTCAAGTGGTGTAGTGCCCCTGGGTTCAATTCCTAGTCCCTCAAAAAAATTCCTTTGTGGCCTAATATCTGGAAATAGTTTTTGTAGATGTTCATTTTTTTGAAGTGAATAAGCACTTTTTATTGATTATGTGTGTGTATGTATGTGTGTGTATGCATTCAGTGTTCTTTGCATAATTAGATAATCTGTTTCTTGAACTATCAAGTATAATTAGTGCTCATTTCTTATATTTACTGCCATATTTGTACTTATTTCTAAAATTTTTTGTGCTTGTTTGACCACAATGTCATGGTCAAAGGATACAAGCCCAAGTATGAAGGAACACAGACGATCTCCTTCAAGAATTCTACAGGACAATACAGACGCCCAAACTGTTCTTCATAGAGCCACAGGGCTTCTGTCAAATTGACACCGTTCTTTGTAAAATATTCCCCATCCTGTTTCAGTACTTTCATTGAGAGGTCAAAAATCAATCCGAGAAACTTCCATACAGAATCTTCTGGAGACATGGAGATTGAAGCAGCAGTCAAATCATTAATCACATAATCAAACTCTTCCCTTCTTTGGTATACCTCTTCCTAATAGAAGTACTGGAATACAGTCTTCTGTTAGAACCTTTTAGATTGTCTAAGGCGTCACTGTGTGTTTTCCACATGTATTTCTTACATGCATCAGACACCATTTGGTCAGTCTCTACCATAGCGACCATTTTTGATTTCAGTTAGACTATTTCACATAATATGCCTCCATCTCCGCCTCCCAGAATCAGTACATCTTTGCCAGTGCCCATGATGGCCCAAGTATATGCCGAATCACTCTCTGCCAAATTAACATCCCTAAAGATAAGAATGTTTCCAAAGTGCTTCAAGCATAGAATTTTACTGTTTTGATAAAATAAGTCTTCATCATATACTATGTTATCTGTGTCATACTCCACCAGATGCCCATCATTTGTAGGCCGTATCTGTCAATGGCCCCTTCTCAAACTATGTTTGGCAAACACTTCACCTGCGCAATACTAGCCTGACTCAGTTCTTTCATTCTCTTTTCTACTTTGTTCAAAAGGTTATCAATTTCTTCTTTGCCCTGGGTGTAACTAATAACTCTGAAGGTCCAGCAACATCAGTCTATGTGGATAAATTCTCAAATTGGTGAAGCTGCCATTTTTGTTTGTGTAGGTTGCCCAAGTAACTATACTCCAAAACCAAGCAATTTTACTTGGCTTTTTGAGACAGGGTCTTGTTATGTATTCCAGAATGGCCTTGAACTCATTATCATATGGAGCCCAGGCTGGCTTTAAAGTCACAGCAATTCTCCTGCCTCAGCCTTCTGAGTGCTGGTATTACATGTATGCACCATGATACCCAGCAACCCAGTGATTTTAATCAAGACATTGTGTTGCCTTCCTTCACTATATATGCTACAAGAATAAGTCATCTGTACACCTCAAAGCAATAATGTACGTGTAACAGGATTTTAGTTTCCCTTTTATATTGTGCTATCCCATGTACATGGTTTGAAGTGAGCAGGTTTTAAAAACAACAGAAAATTACTGTGTGTGGAAAAAAAATATACAAGTCACTACCTGTACAGTTTCTGTCCTCTCTTCAAGTAAAACCACATTGTTTTATAGAGGGAAAAAAAAATCACAGAAATTCCACTAACATTCACAAAAAAAATTTTTTTTAATTCCTATCATATTCTTGAACCTCATATCAAAGGGAGTGGAAGGTAAGCTCTTTCCTCTCTCCCTAACACCTAGGCCACCTTCTCCAAACTAGACAAATCCCACTCAGGAGCATCAAACCTTTGCCCAGAAAGGTCCATGACCCTCTTTCTCAAAACCCCAGAACTGGGCCACTTAGCTTCAGCATTATACTGCCTGAAGATTCAGTGTTAAATCCCATTTGTAAAATGGCCGTCACTGCTTCTCAAAGCATGATCCGAGGCACCAGCCCTGATAATACTCTTAAGAAAAGGGGCTCTTTGTAGAACCCACTTTGAGAAACACTATATTGATCTCTATGCTCTGTGGCTGGCCGAAAAACCTGGAATGGCCAGAAGCATGTTACAGTCTTGTGATCTGCAGTCCTTTGCTCCGAGCATGAAGTCAAGTGTGCTGTGCTGTTCTGCTGTCATAGTGAGGCAAGGCCCTGTGCCACGACTGGGGCCACAAAGGGTGTCAGGCTACTGAGCTAAAATTTAAGGTAAAAAAGCCACTTAAGAGCCTGAGGCAGGAGGATAACTTTGAGGTCAAGGCCACCCCGAGGTACATAGGAGTTCGAGGCCTACCTGAAGTATAGACCAAGATTCTGTCTCTAAAACAAAACAAAACAAAAACAAACCAAAACAAAAACAAACCAAAACAAAAACAAACCAAAACAAAATTAAGGTGAATATATCTGTCTACCTCCCAATAATGACTTTAACCTACATTTATTTTGTTTATCCTCTCTGATACTGGTGGATTTTTTTTTAATATATTAGATCTACCCTGTTTTTGACCCTCTCATTTACTCTCCCTTATTTTTTGTTAAGTAAGTTCTTATTTTGGATTCATCAATATGTTTATCAGTTGCTTTGCTCATACTGACTTCTGTCAAACATTTTTAATTTAAACAATCTGGCATTTTCTGTTTTCTGCCTTGCCAACAATTGCTTCTTATACATCTACTTTAAGGACTGAGATTCTACTTCCTTTCCTTTATAAGTTCTTCACCTACATTTGTGAGTAATCAGGTCTTCTTGTCTTTGAAAATAGCTTTAATTTTACTATAATTTTTTTAGTGGTAGCTTATAGGGTACAGAATTCTAGGGTTCTAAGTCTAGGATTTCCTTTAGCATTTTAAAGATATTCCATTATCTACTGATATGTCTAATCACTTTTTTTTTTTTTTTTTTTTTTTTTTTTTTTTTTTTTTTTTTTTTTTTTTTTTTTTTTTTTTTTTTTTTTTTTTTTTTTTTTTTTTTTTTTGCGGTACCGGAGATCAAACTCACAAACCTCACACCTGCCAGACAGGTGCCACTGAGCCAAACTCCCAGCCCTAGTTTTTTGAGGCAGGGTCGCACTATGTAGCTCAGACCGGCCTTGCGCGCGTGTTGTAGCCCAAGCTGGCCTCGAACTCACAATGCTCCTCCTACCTCAGCCTCCCGCGTGCTGGGATTAAAGGCGTGTGCCACCATGCCCAGCTTCTTTAATCACTCTTAACACATAGCTTACACTGCCTTTGTGCTATAGTCTTATTGCTGTTCTTTTATTTCTGCTTAGTGTTTTCTCTTTTTCCTGCCTTGATACAGAATGTCTAGGTGTGTATTTCTTTTCTTTTATATTCTATTGAAGTAAAAACTGTTCTTCAGTTTGAAGGTTTAACATTGGGAATTTTTCATCCATTATCTTTTGGAGTATTGGTTCTACCTCCTTCTGAAAACACCATTTGATGTATGTTGGACCTGCTTGCTCTTATTTCTTTTAATCAGTCTTACATAATTTCTGCCTCTTTATCTCTCAATTATCTAGTCATAGTATTTTCTTCAGAGAGTTTACTAAATTTTTTTTTGCTATGTCTTCTTAGCTGTCTACTTTATTATTTTAATTTTGGTGATTAACTTTTTTTTATTTAAAGAGAATATAACAAAACAAAACAGAACAAAGCAAATCAGAACAGAGCAATGCAAGCAACAAAGGACTTCAAAGCAAGACAGTGCAAGCAACAAAGGATTTCAGGATGACAGGAAATCAACAATGGCTGCAATAATGTCTCTCGTTTTCTTCAAAATAGCTGTCCATACCATCACATACAATAAAATCAAACAGAACAGAACCAATCAAAAGAATGAAAGCATTGCATGACTTCAGAACAAGGCAACAGGAAATCAACAATGGCTACCATAATATCTCTTATTTTCTTCAAAATAGCTGTCCATACCTTCACACATAGTGAAATCAAAACGCAGCAGAATAAAACCAATCAAAACAAAGGAATAAAAGCATTATAGAACTTCAAAACAAGACAGGAAATTAAGAATGGCTACCATAATGTCTTGTTTTCTTCAAAATAGCTGTCCATATGTCACACATAATAAAACAAAACAGAATAAAACCAATTAAAAGAATGAAAGCATTATAGGACTTCAAAACAAGATAATAGGAAGCCAACAATGGTTACCATAATATATCCCATTATCTTTAAAATAGCTGCCTATACCATCAGACACAGTAAAATCTAGTAAGACAGAACAAAACCAAATGTAACAAAATTACAAAAATGATACAAGATTTCAAGACAAGACAATAAGAAATTAACAGTGGTTATCACCTTCCCCTCCTAGGCGTTTCCTCCCCTCTCACTTTCATAATATCTATTGTGCTTTTTTGGATCTCACTAATTTTTTATGCTTGGCAGATAACTAGGTGTTCACCTGTATGAATTCAAACCGTTTTGCCCATGAACATGATCTCCAGTTGCATCTATTTACCTATGAGAGCCTCGAGATTATCCTACTTTATAGCTGGGTAGCTTTCCATTGTATGAAAATACCATATCTTTCTTAAACATTCTGCAAGTGATAGGCAAGTTACCTTTGATTTTTTCTGGCCTTTTGTCACTTGAAACAATTGTTTTCTCTCCTTTGATTTTCAGTTGAATTGATTTCCTTTCGAGTTAAGTATGTTTCTTGTATATAGTATATTGATGGATCTTATTTCTTGATCCACTCTTCCTATGTTTCTTTTTACTGGTGAATTGAGACCATCTACATTAATGATTACAACCAGCATACATTAGTTCATCTCTGCCATGCTATCCTCCTGCTGTTGGCCCTCCACTTTTCCCCTTCATTCAATTGCCTGTCCTACTTGGTGATCCTCTCTGCTGCTGTTCCTGGAGCCATGGTCATGTTTATCTCTTTCTAGAATATTCTTCAGCACTCTGTAGGGTTGGTTTGGTGGTCATGAATTCCTTCAGTTGTTCTTTGTCATTGAAGTATCTTATTTTTCCATCAATTTTGAAAGATAGTTTTTCAGTGTACATCAATCTGGGTTGGAAGTTGTTTTCTTTCAGGATTTGAAACACTTCACTCCAAACTCTTCTTGACTTGATGGTTTGTGTTGACAAGTTAGCCATGATTCTGATTGATTTTCCTTTATAGGTAATATGTTTCTTTTCTCTAACAGCTTTTAATTTCTGTTCTTGTGCTGAATTTCTGGGATCTGGATTATTATATGTCAGGGTGTAGATTTACTTTGCTTATGGCTATTTGGAGTTCTGTATGTCTCGCTTATCTGAATGCCAAATCCTTTTCCCATGTTTGGAAAGTTTTCTGCTATTACTTCTGTAAATAGTGGGGGGGGGGATTGTTTGTTTGTTTGTTTGTTTTGTTGGTACCCAGGATTGAACTCACAACTTCGCATCTGCCAAGCAGGCACTGAAGCCACTGAGCCAAACTCCTGGCCCTAAATAGCCTTTTTATTTCATTTATGTTGACCCTTGCTTCTTCACTGATACCTGTTACCCTTAAATTATTTTCCCTTGTGTCGTCTTGCAGCTGTTGAATTGTTATTTCCTGGTTCCCTGTCATTTTTAAGCGATCTTTCCTTTCACGATTGCTAGCTAGCTGAAATCCTGTCTTCGAGGTCTGAAAGTCTATCTTCAGTCTCTTTCAAGCAGTTTTGCCAGCTTATGATCAACTTTAATTTCCTGGATATCTCTTTGGATCTATTTCATGCATTGTAATTCCTTTCTATATTGTTCATTCAAGTTTTCCATCATTTTCCTATGTTCCTTTTTTTTATCTATGTCTTTAGATATGCTCAGCATTTCTTTCATTATGTTTGTGATTCTTCTTTTCCCTGAGACATTATTTCTGATTGGATTACTTTTACAGTCTCATGAAGTTGTTTCTGTACTTCATTGCTATCCTCTCAGAGATTTCAGGTGTATGACTTCCATTTTCTTCCATAACTATATCTCCTGAACTTGTTCTCTGTGGGATGGAGGTCTGAGATTGCCTTTTGCTCCTTCATCTTGACATTCTCCTGGATTCCTCCTAACAAGCCAGTTGTGGGGTCCCAGCCACTTCCCACGTTGACTGCCCCTCTGCAGTGTAGGGAAATGGCACAGGCACTTGGGTTCCTTTGACCCCGGGTTTACAGGGGGGTAGCAGGGCATAGGCCGGGCTTCTCCAGACCTGTGCAGCTACACTGGGGCTTCCCCAATGGCCAGGATGCATGATGGTGGGGCTGCTGCTTCTCTCAGCCTGTGTGTCTACATTGGGACACCCCCAATGGTGGTAGGCACTCAGGGCTGTGTTTGATTCTCTGGTGGGCCCTGGCTGCCCGAAGGAAGCAAGGGTCTTCAATGGTGGCCTGAGGATGCACAGAGCGTACATGGCTGGGTCTCCCTGCCTGCGCTGGTTGTCCGCAGGAAGCAAGCCTTCCAATGGCAGCAGCCAGGAAGCAGAGGCAGATCTGGCTGCGGCTCCCTGCCTGCGCTGCTGCCCCCGGTGACTACATTTTTACTCTCAAGAAGTTCTTTTTCAAATCTTGTCTGTTCCTGTCCTGTTTTTACATTATTGTTTCTATGCTTTCTTAAAAGTTTTTCTTTTCTTTTCTTTCTTTTTTTTTTTTTTTACTATGACAATTTTCATTTTAAATTTCAGAATAAATTAATTCATTGTACTCTAGAAAACTATCAGAAAAGGGCCAGGGATTTAGCTCAGCGGCATAAGCACCTGCCTGGCAAGTGTGAGGTTGTGAGTTCGATATTCCCCAGTACCAAAAAAAGTAAAGTATCAGAAAAAGTATGTTGCAAATTCCTTTTGTTCTTTTTTTAATTATTATTATCTTGGGGATCTTTTTGAGACAGGTTCTCACTATGTAGTTCCGGCTGGTCTTGAACTCACTATGTAGCCCAGAATGGCCTCAAACTTGCTTGGATCCTCCCACTTCAGCCTCCTGAGTGCTGGGATTACAAGCATGTGCCACCATGACCAGCATTATTGCAAACTTCTAATATGTCTATGTTGCCATGTGAAAATATTAACAGTTGTTATAGTTTTTTCCATAATTGTTTTCACTATTTTCTTTTAATTGTAACGTGCACTGGATTAGTCTATTTCCTGACTCATATGGATGAGGAAGATCAAACTGACAAAGTGAAGACTTCAGAAGCTGAGTTTTCAGTAACAGAAAATCATCCTAGTCAGAAAACCTGTGTACCTTCTGCCGATTCAGCTGTCAGCCTTTCCAGTGACCAGAATATTACTTCTTCTGGTATTGTTCTGCAGATTTTCTTCATATATACACACTTTTATTTTCCATTATTATTTTACTGAACTGTGTCTCCTGTGAATATACTAATGAAGAATTTGTGAGGTCGTTTTGTAATATTTATTTCTGGGGAAGGGAAGATAAAACTGTGCCATTCACAAGAATTTTATGAAATATACTTCAACCATGCATTACATATCTGTATAACATATTAATGCCAGATGTATAGGAACTGGAATTACTGTGTTTGATTTTTACAAAAATTGAGACATTCAAGCCCTGCCAATTATTAGAACTTTGAATTTTAACTTGAAGATAAAAATACAGATTTATTGAGTCTATCACATGTGAGACCATCACTGTTTTGTTTGTGTAGACCCTTGTTCAGTTCTGACCTATGAAGAAGATACACTTATTATCCCCATTTATAGTTGAGAATATTGAAACTTAGCTTTAGTTGGAAGTGGCAGTGGAAAGTAGCATTCTTTGGTCTTAATGAATGCCGATTGGTCATTTGAATAATAGGGTGCAGTATTTTCCTTGTAACCTATATAAAAGTAGATAAAATGTTTTTCACTATGGGCCAGTATATGATTACAAACTTAGAAATCATATTTTTATAAAGTGAAGATATTTAGATTATCTAATGGGCATTTTCTCCAAAGTTGGCAACTTAGAAAGATGTGTTGTCTTTTCCTTGCTTTAATGATTAAAAATAGCTTACATTTTCCTCTTATCCAATTAACTTCCACTTTTTAGCACATTTCTCTGAGTATTCTTAATGGCAAATAATTTATTCACTGAGGATATATTTAATTTTTGGTAGCAGCCATAAGATACTCAGAGACTCTGCTGATATGTGAAGTAAATAGCCAGGCTGTCAATTTTTTTTAGAATTAAAGGTAAGGAATCAGAGCTATCAAGGAGTAAAACTGATTCGTTATATTTAATAAATCATCTTTGTAGGCAGTCATAAAAGAAGAGTTCCAAAAGTGGTTTGAAATCAAATAATAGACTCTCCCTATGTGACTACTTTTAAAGCTTTTTGATATATCATTTACTGCTGTTTAATGCAAGAACACTTTCTTACTAATCAGATTTTTTGTTTGATTAGTCTGCACTCATCTTTGTCTTTCTTCTTTTTTTTCAGTAGTCAAGGGCTTTTTTTTTTTTTTTTTTTTGAGATAAGGTCCCACTGTGTAGTTCAAGCTGGCCTCAAACTCATGGCAATCCTGCCTCTACCTCCTGAGTGCTGGGATTACAGGCCCAGCTAGGGGCTTTTCTTAACAATACTATGACTGATTCTGGTGGCACATGCCTGTAATCCCAGCACTCAGGAGGCTGAGGCAGCAGGATTGCCGAGAGCTCAAGGCCAGTTTGGGCTACATAGTGAGTTTAAAGCTAGCCTGAATTACACAATGAGACCTTGTCTCAGGGAAAAAAACAAAAAACAATAGTATGTAAGACAATTTATCTTTAAACATGATGTTATTCATTTAAACTGCATTTGTTTCCAGAGTTCTGCAAAAAGTTCTTTTCTTTCAGTAGTAGTGATTGAAAAGTATTAAAACTTGACTCTGGTGGGCCAGGGATATAGACAGCACCTGCCTGACAAGTGCAGGGTTCTGAGTTTGATTCCCAGTACCAAAAAAAAAAAAAAAAAAAAAAAAAAAAAAAATTGGTGTCACACGATTTGTGCAGGTTTGTAGATACTGTGACCATGACATTATGGACATGGGTCCCTAAAAGGAGAAGGAAGAGCAACTTGTTGTTCACCTATGTTTGATGACTAAAACTTCAGCCTTTAACCTCAGAGATCATGTCTGTGATTAATCTCACCCACTTTGCTCATCAGCCCAAACAGTGCTAGAAGGGAATCCTTCAAGTTGCCTTCATGAATAGGCCAGCAGGGGCAATCAGAGTGTCTTATTGGACCCTCTCTTAGGAGAAGTATCTTTTTCTTCTAAGCAAAAAGCTACAAGTTACATTATAATCTTAGATTTATGTGAAGTATTTCCTCCTAGTTAAATTTAATTGCTGACAAGAACTCACATATTCTCAGACTCTTAAGAAAAAGGATAAAAATCATTGTGAATAAATAGAAAAATGTATGCTTACAAAAACAAAATTACTTCACACTAAAAATGTGGATATATAAATCTTAGGGACAGGTTTAGTTTATCTTAATTTAGTAAAATCTGAAATTTTTTCAAGAAGCAGTTTCACAACACTTTCTCCATGTCAACTTACCTTTCAGAGTTAGACATATGTAAGATTTTATTGTTTTGCTTTAAAGACATATTATTCATATTGGACAATTATTCATTTGTTTGGGTCCTGTTCAAATAAATTGCTTCTTGGGTTTAAATTAGATATTTTCAGATATTTTTCACAATGTATTATTTTCAGATCATCAGTTTACTGTTTTTGTTTTTAAGTAAATTACACTGCATTGCTCTAAACTCTTTTAGTTACTTTTCTTATTGAGACAAACTATCTGACACCCACAATTTAAAGGAGAAAAGATTTATTTTAGCTCACAGTTTGTAGAGATTTCAGTCTGTACTAGGCTGTTTTCAAAGCAGGGCAACATGGCAGACAGGCATTGCAGAGGAGAAATAGTTCATGGCAGAGCAGGAAGGAGGCAGCAAGTATCAAGCAGCAGCAGCAAGCCTACCTTCCCCTTTTATTCCATCCAGGCTACAAACCTTTTTGGTGGTACCACCCTTACCCAGATTTGGGCTTCCATTATCCACACCCCAAACTATGGTTAACAAATTAGTCAAGTAATCCAGTACCCCATACTCTTAATCCCAGTACCATACCCGTAATCCACATTCACACAACCTAGATCGAGCCACTTCTGAAAAGCCCCATCTGTGACCACAGGAGGCTTTGGGGGGACGTCTAGTATAAGCCATAAAACTATCTTCTGAGCAGTACATGATAGAAATGTAATCTCAAAATATGATACTTACTACCAAACACTGTATTTAATAGGAGCTAAATATGCTGTACATATATATCTTTAAACCAATTCAGAGGATTAAAAATATTTCAATTTCTGGTTATATAATTTCTAAATTTGATTAGTAATTGAATGTTAAGGCCAGGGATTTAACTCAGGGGTGCAGCCTGGCAAGTGTGAGGTCCTGAGTTCAATTCCCAGTACCTCCCCCCGCCAAAAATTGAAAGTTAAAGCACTGTCCTACATTGTTATTAATAATAATGTTTCTTTTTTTTAAGGTATGAAGAACAGTGATGAATTATTTGAGAGGTAAATATTTTACGAATTAATTCATTTTCTTAGTTAAATTTAGACATAAATATGTGTTCTGGAGATTTTGTCCCTACAAATGTGAACTTTTAGATCATACTTTTTTGTTGTTTTGTTTAAAGGAGTATAATAAATGTCTCCTGGGAATGCAGTGTTTTAAGAAACTATAAACTGTTACATTGTATCCCTGGCTGTTATAACATAGGTAATTATAAAGCTATAGACTGTATTTGCTACATTTTTTTTTACTACATATTCATTAAATTTTAGCAGGTGAGACTCACATAGGTCTTCTCTTAGGTCTGAAGTGTTTTGTTAAGCACCTGTGAAATCATCAGTTAATGATGAGTATGTTTTTCTTCTGAGAGATAACAAGATTGCAGAAATAGAAGGCGGGTAGATATATGTTTACCATTTTCAAACTTTTGCTCTTAAAGGCCTAGTTTTGCATGTTTGTTTTTGCTTAATGTAATGAGTTGTAGATAGTGATTTATAATTCTGAAATTACATTTGTAATTGAAGTGTTTCAGTAGATCCACTCCAGATGACTGGATTGACGGATGTTGCAGACATTATTGGTGACCTCTTAACTAACTGTGGTGTTTCCAGTAAAGAACTTGGCTTAACAGAACAACAAGCCAAGAGTATTTCCAGGTAATCTTTGAAGATACTTCATTTCATTTCATTTCATTATTTGATTTTGGTTTTGGATGCTGAGGATGACATCTCTGGCCTTGTGAATGCTAAGCACATGCCCCACCACTGAGCTGCATCCCTAGCTACTAAATAATTCATTTTTAACCCACTTAAAATGTTTCTAGTTCAAGAATGTTTAAAATTAGCCACATTTAATGTAATTTTTAGGAAATTACACTAAATGTGAAGCTTCTCCAACAGTATTTGACTGGCTTATTTAGCCCATATAGCACATCTGTATCCTGTGAGCTTTCCCTAGGTCTCATCACTCTAAGTATAATATTACAGTTAATCCTGTTGCTTATTAGAACAGGTGAATATTTTATTTTATTTTTTTAATTTATTATTTTCAGGTGAATATTTTAGCTTGGTACTTTTTCCTAAATATTAACCCTAGGATATATTCATAATAGCTTTCCTATGAACCATTACATTAAAATATTTTTCCTTACAACTCTTCCTGAATAGAATGCAGCTGACTATTCGTGTTTTCCTGAAAATTTATCCACCTCTTGCTCTGCTAATATAGTCAACTTATGGGATTTATCTGTTTCCTAGTTCAGTTGTACTTACTGTCTTAATGAAAATGCAGTGTACTATAATTAAAGTCACAGGGGTATTACCTGAAAATAGTGCATCAAAAAAAGAGGAAAGAATATTTCTGTTTAATTAATGGAATTTATCAGCTGTATTGATGACCTTGTGTTAAGACCATGAAAATCCTAACTTTCTAAAATAGTACACTTAGTGAACTCCTAGTTGTTATTTTTTTTCCCTGAAGTTAGTGATCACGTTATAAATATTTCACCAGTAGTCTATGAAATGCCAAGAATTAGAATAAAAATGGAGAAAAACTGTTAAGACCAAGTTATATGAGTGTGCTATTAAAGAAAGAGAAGACAGCTTTACCAGTTCAGGAATTTGATCAGTATCTCAAAAGACCAATAGAAATTCTCTGTTAATGACATAACTGGAAAGAAGGATATTCCAGGCAGACAGAATATCATATACAAAGTTATGATGATAGTGAGGACAGGCATTAGATGTGGCTAGAGTTTGTGCATGGGAGAGTGCGACAAGCCAGGATGGGGACCAGAGGCACTTACAGAGTTCAACTCATTGGCAAGCAGCAGGGGAGTGAGCAAAGGGTCTTAGCCTGAACCGGGAGCCAGTTCAAAGACTTTCCTTCTGGAATTGGAGATGAGGTGCTCGGAGTGGAGAGTGCAAGTCACAGGGCTGAGACAATGCTGGGATCTGTCAGAAGGTGAGAGTGACAGATTTTTTTGGATGACTTAATTGAAGGTGATTTCTTTAGCAAGCTGAAGAATGTGGTTGTGGTCAATTGACAACTGTGGTCAACTTGTAATACCAGCTGAACTGAATCAGTGTGGTGCTGAGTGTGGGGGTCCGACCTGAGGATTGTCAGCACATAAAAAGGAGAACGGGAGAGGAAGAAGTGTTGTTGTATAGTGTTCTTGGTTGTCCCAGTACTGTTAGTTCTCTTGGAGGAGCTTGTCATGCTGATTTTCCTGATTTGAACTTGGTTGTTCTCATCGTCAGAGGAGCTCAAAAGCTTGCTGCTGAGAAAGGCTGTGGTTCATTTTGGGGGAGCTCTGGTCTTTACCGCTTCCTGGCTCTGGAGGGGAAGATGTGTGCTGTTCAGTCTCTTAGGAGAAGCTTATCACACTGGCTTCCTGATAGGAACTTGGCTGTTCTCATTGTTGGAGGCACTTGGGACCTTGTTGTTGTTGAGGATGGCTGTGGTACTTTTTAGGGGAGTCCTGGTCCTTACTTTGAGCATCGCTTCCTGGCTCCAGTGCAGAACCCTCAACCTACTGGCACAGATCCTTCTTCCCACTGGCACAGACTTTCTGGCTTCCACTGCTGACCTTTGGGCCTTCCCAGTACAGATCCATGAAACAGACTGGCATGAAACATTGTCATGGACTCTAGGTCTTCAGCTGGATTAATGCAGGGCATTGCTGTGGAATCTGGGCCCTCAGCTGGATTTTTTGAGGTCTTCATTGTGTGAACAGATTTCCTGCACTTTTTGTGTTTCACTCTTCGGGTGACTATTATAAAATAATTCTGTAATTTATGTGTCCTGTCTTAAACTGTTTTCCTTGCAAAACCCTGACTACAGCAGTGGTTTAAAACATAGGTACCAAGAGAGTGTTTGGCTAGTAATACATCAGTTTAAAGTCCTTTGAGAAGCTGTTGCCAAGATGGGATTTAGATGAACAAGAGCTTTATGTAGAGAAATCCCTGTGAAGGGAAAGGGAGAGAGCCATACAATATGGGGACCAGCTATCAGACTACAGTGCTTATGCAGATCTGACTTTGTGCTGGGAGAACGCCAAGATCACTGCTAGGGGCAGCATTTTGCTAGGAGTCACAAAATTTAGCGTATTCTGTAATTATGTTTATAGCTATAATTTATCCCAGCAAAAGGGATCAAAGCAAAATCAGCAAAGGGAAAAGCTTCACTGGGGGTAAGATCCAGGGGAAAGTAAACATAGGCTTCTCACAATCCTTTCCCAGTCAAAAGACACACCTGACTTCTAGAAGAAAGTTGTGACAATCATGTGAAATGTCCACCAGGCAAGCGTATTAGATTCTTGTTGGTTTTACTGGGGGTACTGTCTAGCATATTCTATGACCCAGATTCTGGGAAGGAAAGGTAGTGTTCAGAATAAAGCATTGTGTGTGTGTCTGTGATCCATCTTCCATCTCACGTTACCTTCTTTACACTCCGGATGATGCATCTACCCCTGGTGCCTATCTCCAAGTACTCGTTTTCTCAGGTCACTGTTGTACCACTTGCATTAGTCTAGACCCCCTGAGAAGCAGAAGTCAAGATGGGATTGATGTACAAGAGATTTGTTGGGCACATGGCTATGAGAAAAGAAGGAAGGAAAGAATTAGGGAGATAGGGTCTTAAAATGCAGCATAGTTCTAAGAACATTTCATCCAGGCTGATGGTAAGGCCTCAAGCCAGTGTCAGAGTTTCCAGAAATAGGCCAGTCACTCCTGCCCAGTGTAGTCATTATCTCAGCCAGTCAGTGGGAAGTGTGACACGGACCTGAAGATGGAGGTAGATCTGGGACAGCTCAGAAGTCACCTCTGTGTTTAAGTTTTGGAAGTGATTGATGTAGTCTAGAGAACAGATCATAAATAAGCAAGTTCAAAGCAGACCACATTAATACTAAAGTCATGAACAGAAAAGGAAACCAATGTATGAGGCTATATAGTGTTTTAAGAATTAAGAAAAAACAAAAGGTAAGGCATAAGGGAAGAGTTTAAAGAGGAAAGAATTTAAAGCCAATGTTATAGAGAAGTTGTTGGTAACCCTTCTAAGACCATTTGCTTTGGAGTTCAGGGAACAGATTGGGGCAAGCTGACTAGAGTGTAAGTCTGTACTACCTTTTAAGATGCAGCAGAATCTTTCCAAATGAAGTTTTTAGTCATACTTCTTATCTACATCATAAATTTAAAAGCAAATGATGTCTTACATGTTGAATTTTTTTAGGATTCCACATTCTTCTGGCAGATGTCCACAAAGAACTGAGAAAGAGAGAAAAGAAATTCGAGTTTGGATGAAAAGAAAAAGAAAAGAAAGAATGGCAGAATATTTAAATCAGCTGGCCGAAAAAAGGAGGCAAGAGCACAGTCCTTTCTGCCCCAGAGGGAATCCAGTAAGTCTGCAGTATCAAGGGTAATGGAATTGATAACAGGGTACGTGTAGTTTTTCCTAGCCAATATTCATAAAAAGTTTAATATAGCTCAAATGCCTTTTTCACTGGCAGATAGACCAATCAACATTTTACATAAGTCAGAAAAAGTTAAGAAATCTTAACCATGTAGCAGGATACTGCGCACATATATTTAGTGAACCATCTTAAATTTTTTGTTTCCTTCTGGCTAATTATGTATCTAGCATTTTAACCAAATGAGGTTGTTGGATTGGGAGAGCAGTTATTTCTTCAATTTTCAATGAGAGTCAGTGGAGTTAAATGAACAACTGACTAGTGTCTATTAAAAGCATTTTCAGCCAGGCGTGGTGGCGCACGCCTTTAATCCCAGCACTTGGGAGGCTGAGGTAGGGGGAGCGTTGGAGTTCGAGGCCAGCTTGGACTACAATGGGAGTGCAAAGCCGGCCTGAGCTACATAGTGTGACCCTGCCTCAAAAAAACTAGGGCCAGGAGTTTGGCTCAGTAGCTTAAGTACCTGTCAGGCATGAGATTGTGATCCCTGGTACCACAAAAAAAAAAAAAAAAAAAAGGCATTTTCAAACATTATTTCCTATCTATAAGTTACCTTCAAAGAATAAAAAAACTACAATCTAATAATGTACCAGCTGAGCAGTGGCACTTCTGTGTTTGTGAGATTTCTTTCTTTCTTTCTTTGTTTTTCTTTAAATGTCAGCATTTATTTACTGAGCCCTGAGTATGGACATCCCAGGACCAGATCCAGAACTATTTTTTTCTCTAATGGCTGAAAAAAGTAGTGTTACTTTGTTAATAACATTACTATAAAAATTACATTTAGATTATAAATACATTACAGCTTATCTCTTGCATTATAATTTGAAATATAATAGTACTTGAGTTTTCATTTTTTATTTTTTATTTTTTTTATTTTTTGGTACTGGGGATCAGACTCATGACCCTGCACTTGCAAGCAGGCACTTGTGCCGCTGAGCTAAACCCCTGGCCCAGTACTTGAGTTTTAAAGCATTTCTAGGAGAACAAATTTTACAAGTGAATTTTCCAGGTAAAGTTGTCCTATTTAAGCTACCCATGATGCAAAAATAGGTCAACTATTGTTTAAAATAAGTAATTTACTTAATTGATCCATAGAGCATGTTGATATTACTATAACATTTTCTTCATAAACTCTGTGGACACGATAGGGACCCTCAGAGCTACCTGAGGTATGTGATCAGAATGTTAAAGTGCATTTATGTGCCCACACGTGCATGCATGCTTGCCTGTATGTGTTCCCCTGGCCAATGAGGAGTACTTTCCCTATCAGCTTAGTGAATTCCCAAGATGGTTAGAATTGTATTCACTTTTAGAATAAGTTAACAAAGGCCATAAGGGCTTTTTGGTTCATAGGCCTTGTGCTTAATATCACAAACACTTGTTTTTTTAGTTTTAGCTTCTATTGGGGTGAAGGTATGGGATTAATGATGGGTTAATGTGATTAAAATTGTCATTTGAGGAAGGGCGGAGCTGTCAGGGGTTGGAAGCTCTGAGCTATGGAGGCCTGAGCCCCCTGGCAGTGGCCACACAGCTGCGCCTGGCTTCCTGCCCCATGGGCCCAGGCAGTGGGTGCGGTCAGGACAAGACCCAGACCCAGACCCAGACCCAGACCAAGACCCCGCGCCATGATCAGCAGCCACCATTGGGATCCTTCTCCGCGCCGTGCCCGGGATCTGTGTTGTGGGAGAGTCCAGATGCCCACTTTGAGCTGGGTCCTATTTTGTAACAGATTACGATCCAATCATTGAAGATTTCTGTACAAAGCAGTATGTGATAGATGACAGAGCAGCCCAGCCAGATAATTTGGATACAGCTAGACAAGAAGAGTTTGGGGCCATGAGACAACAGTACATGAAGACCAGCGAAGGCTTCTTGTTGGTGTTTTCAGTCACAGGTAGAGGCAATTTTGAAGAAATCTATCAGTTTCAAAGACAGATGCTTAGAGTAAAGGATCATGATGAGTTTCCAGTGATTTTAATTGGTAACAAAGTGGATCTGGATCATGAAAGGCAGGTGACACAGAATGCGAGACAGCAGTTAGCACAGCAGCTTCAGGTAACATCCATGGAGGCGTGGGCAGAGATCTTTTTTTTTAATTTTTAATTTTTTTAAGAGAAAAAAGACTAAAGAAAAACAAAAAGCAAAGGAGACAAACAACAAAAAATCCAACACAATAACAGTATAGGTTTACAAAACAAGATGATAGGAATTTGACAGTGGTTGCATTATTACATATCATTACCTTCTAAAGGGTTTAGATTAACAGATACAGACATGTAAAATTGATCTAATCATATGAATATTAACTGTTCTTTTTCAATAACTAATACATTTAGTAGTAGAGTCATTTTAGCTATCTTATGTATACATATATACAAATTTATGTCTTTTTTCTTTTCCCTTTCTTCTTTCCTCCTTTCCCCCATCCCAATTACTTTTCACCTTTGAGCAGTTTCTTACCCTTCCACAGTATTTATAGTAGATTTTGGATCGCATATACTTTTTCAGTTTCTTACACTAGGGAGACAATATGGTATTTACACACGTGAGTTTGATTTATTTCCCTTATGAGTATGGTCTCAAGTCGTGTCCATTTACTTATAAAAGTCTCAATGCAATCTTTCTTGATAGCTGAGTAGTACTCCATTGTATAAAAATACCACATCTTTTTTATCCATTCCTTGATTGATGGGCA
This sequence comes from Dasyprocta punctata, assembly GCA_004363535.1. Taxonomy (NCBI): domain Eukaryota; kingdom Metazoa; phylum Chordata; class Mammalia; order Rodentia; family Dasyproctidae; genus Dasyprocta; species Dasyprocta punctata. The sequence continues at coordinate 51,446 of RJWM01007877.1, read as the reverse complement.
CTTGGGTTGTTTCCAAAATCTGGCTATTACAAATTGTGTTGCTATAAACATGGGTGCACATATATCACTGTGGTATGATGTTTTCAATTCTTCTTGGCAAATGCCCAGAAGTGGGATAGCTGGGTCAAATGGAATCTCTAATCCTGGCTTCTTGAGGAATCTTCACACTGCTTTGCACAGTGGTTGCACTAGCCTATACTCCCACCAACAGTGAAGAAGAGTTCCTTTTTCCCCATAGTCACTCTAGCATTAGTTATTGGTTGATTTCTTGATCTTGGCCATTCTTTCTGGGGTGAGATGGAATCTCAGTGTTGTTTTAATTTGCATTTCCCAAATGACCATTGATGTTGAACATTTTTTCATATATTTATTAGCCATTTGTATTTCTTTTTCTCAGAAATGTGTATTCATCTCAGATGCCCATTTTTGGATTGGTCCTTGAATTTTAGGGCCCTGATTTTTTTTAATTCTTTGTATGTTTTAGATAGAAGTCCTTTGTCTGAGAAACAGTTGGCTAAGATATATTCCCAATGCGTGGGTTTTCTTTTCACTCTGTTGGAGATTTCCTTTGACATGCAGAAAGTTTCTAATAAGATGAGATCCCATTTGTTGATTCTGGGAAGTATTTCCTGTGCAGTTTGATTTTTGTTCATGTACTCTCTGCCTACCCCTGTGTCGTCAAGATTTTTACCTACTTTGTCTTCCAGCAAATTTAGTGTCTTTGTTTTAATATTCAGATCTTTGATCCATTTTGACTTTAGTTTAGTGCATGGTGATAGACATGGATCTAGTTTTAGTTTCTGGCATATAGAAAGCCAGTTTTTCCAGCACCACTTATTAAAGAAGCTACCTTTCTTCCAGTGTGCATGTTTGGCCCCTTTGTCAAAGATGAGGTGGCTGAGTGTGTTTGGTGTCATGGCTGTTTCTAATCTATTCCGTTGATCTTCAGGTCTGTTTTTATTCCAGTACCATGCTGATTTTATCATAGTAACTTTGTAATACAGTTTCAAGTCAGGGCTTGTGATGCCTCCTGCCTTCCCTTTTTTGCCCAAAATTGCCTTTGCTATTATAGGTCTCTTCTGGTTCCAGATGAATTTTAGGGATGATTTCTCTAGCTCTGTGAGGTATGCAAGCAGTATTTTGATTGGGATTGCTTTAAATCTGTATAACAATTTTGGGAGAATGGCCATTTTCACAGTGTTTGTTCTTCCTATCCATGAATAGGGAATATCTTTCCACTTTCTGAAATGCTCTTCAATTTCCTTTTTCAGAGTAATGTAATTTTCATTGTATAGATCTTTTACTTACTTTATTATTGATTCCCAAGTATTTCATGTTTTTGGATGCTATAGTGAAGGGTGTGGTTTCCCTTATTTCCCTCTCACTGAGTTTGTTCTTTGTGTACAGGAATGCTATAGATTTTTGAGTGCTGACTTTGTGTCCAGCAACATTACTGAATTTGGTTATTATATCAAGATGTCCTTCAATGGATTTTTGGAGGCTGTCTATCATATTATCTGCAAATAGTGATAATTTAACTTCTTCCTTTTCTATCCTTATTCCTTTTATTTTTCTCTCTTGTGTAATTGCTCTGGCTGATGTTTCCAGAACTATATTAAATAGGAGTGGTGATAATGGACATCTTTGTCTTGTTCCTGATTTTAGGTTGAAAGTTTTCAGTTTTTGTCCATTTAGTAAGATGTTGGCTGTTGGTTTCTGATATATGGCTTTTATCAGGTTGAGGTAGAGACCATCTATTCAGATTTTCTTAAGGTTTTTATCATGAATGAGTGTTGGATTTTATTGAAAGCTTTTTCTGCATCTATTGAGATCATCATGTGATTCTTGTCGTTGGCCCTGTTGATATGGTGGATTACATTTATTGATTTGCATATGTTGAACCATCCCTGCATTCCTGGGATGAATTCCACTTGATCATGGTGTATAATCTTCCTGGTGACTTGCTGTATTCTATTTGCCAGTATTTTATTGAGAATTTTTGCATCTATGTTCAATTGGGAGATTAGCCTGTAATTTTCTTTTTTGGTTGGGTCTTTCTCTGATTTTGCTATTAGAATAATACTTGTTTCCAGGAGTGAGACTTGCTTCTCTTTCAGGAAGAGTTTCAGGAGTGTTGGTATTAAGTCTTCCCTAAATTTCTTGTGGAAATAAGCAATGAATCCATCAGGACCTGGGCTTTTCTTTGTTGGTAAGGTTCTAATTACTTTTTCCAGCAGATTTACATCTTCTGGATTCAGCTTTGGTAATTTATACATTTCTAGGAATCTGTCCATTTCTTCTGTGTTATCAAACCTATGGGAGTAAAAATTTTCAAAGTAGGTATTGATGATCTTCTGTATTTCACAGGGTCTGTAGTGATTTCACCATTTTCATTTCTTATTGCATGGATTTGAGTATTTTCTTTCCTCTTTTTGATAAGGTTGGCTATGGGTTTATCAATTTTATTTATTCTTTCAAAGAACCAACTCTTCGATTCAGTAATTCTTTGTATTGTTTTCTTAGGTTTCAATTGCATTAATTTCTGCTCTGATCTTTATTATTTCCTGCCTTCTTTGGGCTTTGGCCTTGACTTGTTCTTCTTTTTCTAGAAGTTTGAGGTGCAGCATTAGGTTGTTTATGTGTGTTCTTTTTATTTTTCTGATGTGGGAGTTTAGTGCTATAAATTTCCCTCTGAAGACTGCGTTTATTGTATCCCACAGGTTCTGGTAATTTGTATTTGCATTTTTGTTTGACTGTAGATATTGTTTAATTTCTTCTTTAATTTCTGCTGTGACCCATTGATTGTTTAGGAGTGTGTTATTTAATTTCCGTGTGTTTATGGCATTCTTGTGGATTTTTTGTCATTAATTTCCAATTTTATTGTGCTATGGTCAGATAATATGCATGGAATTATTTCAATTCCTTTACATTTACTTAAGCATGTTCTGTGGGCTAGTATAGGATCTGTTTTAGAGAATGACCCACGTACAGTGGAGAAGAATGTGTATTCTGATGCTGTTGGGTGGAACACTTGGTACACATCTCCTAAGTTCATTTGTTCACAAGTTTGATTCAGTTCTGTTATTTCTTTGCTGATTTTTTGTTTAGTTGATCTGTCTGTTTGTGACAGTGGGGCGTTAAAGTCTCTTGTTATAACTGTAGTATTATTTATTTGGTTTTTCATGTCTATTAAGATTTGTCTTACATAGTTGGGTACTCCCATATTTGGTGCATATATATTTATGGTCATAATCTCTTTCTCTTGAAGTTTTCCCCTAACACGTATATAGTAACCTTCTTTATCTCTTTTGATCATTCTTGGTTTGAAGTTTGCATTGTCTGCAAACAAAACAGCTACCCTTGCTTTTTTCTAGGTTCCTATTGCATGGAGTATTGTTTTCCATCTCTTGATTTTTAGTCTGTGAATTTCCTTTTGAGTTAAATGTGTTTCTTGTACACAGCATATTGTTGGATTTTGTTTCTTTTTATTGGTGAGACCGTTTATGTTGATTGATATAGCTGATATGTACTGACTTATCACTGTCATGTTATGTTTCTGTTGTTGGTTTTCTACTTTTTCTGTGTAATTGTTTGCCCTGCTTAGTGGTTTTCTTTTGCTGTTGTTCTTGGGATTGTAGTTACTTTGTCTCTTTCTAGAGTGCCTTTCAGTAAGTACTCTTTGTAGTGTTGGTTTAGTGGCCATGAATTTCTTCAGTTGTTCTTTGTGGTGGAAGTATCTTATTTCTCCATCAATTTTGAAAGATAGTTTTGCAGGATATATCAATCTGGGTTGAAAGTTGTTTTCTTTCAGGATTTGAACTACTTCACTCCAAGCTCTTCTTGACATGAAGGTTTGTATTGAGAAGTCTGCCATAATTCTGATAGGCTTTCCTTCATAGGTGACCTGTTTCTTTTGTGTGACAGCTTTTAGTATTTTGTTCTTGTGCTGAATTTCTGATATCCTAATTATTATATGTCTGGGTGAAGATTTATTTTGGTTATGGTTAATTGGGATTCTGTATGCCTCACTTACCTGCATATAAAATTCTCTTCCCATGTTTGGAAATTTTTCTGCTATTATTTCTGCAAATAGTCTTCACTTTCATGTTGACCCCTGCTTTTTCATTAACACTTATCAATCTTATATTGTTTCTCTTGACATCATCTTGCAGCTGTTGAATTGTTGTTCCTTGGTTCCTTGTTATTTTTAAGAGATCTTTTCTTCTGTGATCATAAGCTTCCATGCTGTCTTCAAGGTCTGAGATTCTATCTTCAGCTTCATTCAAGCGATTTTGCCAACTTTCAGTGGAATTTTTAACTTCCTGAATATCCCTTTGAATCTGTTTCATGCATTCTAATTGTCTTATTTTGTTCAAAGTTTCCATCATTTTCATATGTTTTTCTGTTTTTTATCTCGATCTTCTTTAGATACATACAGCATTTCTTTCATAATGTTTGTCATTTCATTTTTTACCTGAGAGATTATTTCTTTTTTTCTTTTTTTTAGCACCGGGGATTGAACTCACAACCTCACGCCTGCCAGGCAGGCACTTAAGCTGCTGAGCCAAACTCTTGGCCCTCCGAGAGATTATTTCTGATCTGATTTCCTCTATAGCTTCATGGAGTTGTTTCTTTACTTCAGTTGCTATCATTTCAGAAAGTTCAGTTGGTGATTTCCAGTGTCTTCTATTTCAGTGTCTCTTGGGTTTGTTCTCATTGGGCTGGAGGACTGAGACTGCATCTTCCCTTTCATTTCGTCATTTTCCTCTGGGACCTGTGTGGCTGGGCAGGCAGCCTCCCGATGGATTGCCCTGAAATGCTGCACTGGGTAGAGCTTCAATCATCCATTATCCCGGTGGCTAGCCGGGGCACACCCCCAAACCATGGCACCAGGTCCTTGTCCTCTGTGGCCTTTGAGGCTAGCTGTGTGTTTCCCTGATGTACTTTGTTGGGTTGCTCTGGGATGCTAAGCGGGGCAAAGCTTGTATCCTCCCTGCAGCTAGCAGGGTCACACCCCTGGAGCTCGTCACCAGGGCCTAGAGCCTGACTGTGTAGAGTTCAGAACCTCTGGAATGGAGGTGCTAGCAAAGATGCACCACCAGGGTGTGGCACTGGGGCCTTGTGCCTGACTGGGTAGAGTTTAGAATCTCCGGGACCCAGGCGGCTGGGCAGAGCACACCCTGGAGTGTGGGACCACCAGGACCTTGAATCTGGATGCAAGGAGTTCACAGCCTCTGGAGTGTAGGGCTAACTAGAGTGCATCGCCGGTATATGGTGCTGGGGCCTTGCTCCTGGCTGGATGGAGTTCGCAACCTCCAGGACCTGCCAAGTGGCCGCACCCATGAACTATGGAGTTGGGGCCTTGTGCTCTAATGGGCGGAGCTCAACTTCTCCGAGACTCTCCAGCTACGTTGGTCACTCCCTGATGAGTGACTCTGGGGCTCTGGACTGACCTGGGCTCGGTACCTCTGTGTCCTGTGAGGCTGACCGGGCATTCCCCTAATGGATTGTGCTGGGACGCTGGGCTGGGCAGAGCTGACATCTTCTGTGCAGCTAGCATGCGCAGAGATTAGGATGAATGTCAATCAAGCTTTCCAAGAACTTGTTTGGGTATAAGGAAATTTCAAGAGCAAGAATGTCCTCCTTCACAAGAACAAACATGGAAAGAAAAAGATAAGAAAGGCTGCCATTGTGTCATTTTCTAAGAACCCATTCAGTTTTAGCTACCAACTGCTAAGGAAGGTCCTCATCTCCTTCTCCTCTCCTTGTGGTTTACATCCTGTTGGTACCTTTCTAGCCTTGGACAAATGATCACTGTGTTACCCTTAGACTAACAAGCCAGCTAATTCTTTCCCCAAAGTTAATACAACAGTCCTTTCCAGGTCAATTTAAAGGAATCACAAAGGCTGCTTCAAAGATTGTCTGATTCCTTTAAAATGCTGTCTACATACATAGACACATTCTTTTATTTAAGGGCTTACATTTTGTTAGGGATGAGTCAGTTGTAGACCTAAAGTTATTTGCCAACCTGAAATCATAGGTTGTGAAATACTTTTTAATTTCTGGAATCGTATTACCTACTGTTACTCTAAATAGAAACGTAAGGAGTTTTTTTTTAAATGTGAATTTTTGCCTAACCTTAGAAATTTTGATGTCAACTTTATCTAATCTTAAGTACCCTGAATGGAATCTACAAAAGTGAGACATCACAGACCTTTACTGATGCTACAGCTTTTGTTTTCCAGTGGCCAAAAATACCAAAATGTCTGATGTATTTATGGATTAAAAACTGCTTATGAAACCTTTGTTATTACTCTTCCTCTTAAAGATGATAATATTCTGTGTGGCCAAATATTTGGACACTTTCTGGACTTAGACATTTTACTGTTGTTGGTTTCCTAATTTAACACTTTCCATAGTCTTGCTAATGGTAAGAATGAGTGGTTTGTTTTTCTTCATTTTCAAGTATTTCTGGTTAAAGAATTCAATGACTAAAACTTTCTGTTTGATGTAATATAAAATATGAAATTGATCTTTCCAGAGTCAGAGATGATTAATGTTTTTGCTATATACTTTTACACATTATTTTCTTATCAAACTAGTTCACAAGTATTTTTGTATGTTTGTAAGCAAATATGCTTTCACAACATACCCTGCATATATGTAAAGGTAAGTATTTTTAATTATCACTGTTAACTTTTAACTGACAAAGAAAAAAAGGGGAAACTGCAGAAATTGTGGTACAAATTTGACTTGCTGGTCTGGTCCTGGTTGTATCCACCTTCAGCCAGCCACATCCCTACTCGAGAGACCTTCCCAGGAGAGTATAACAGGATGAGACTCTGATGTCACTTTCAGTATCCCCTGCTAGATATTCACTGGTATTTATCAAGTATTACATGTAAAACTTTTGATTGGCAATTTAGTATAATCGTGAATGGTTTCTGACTTTGTTTTTAATTCTTTGGATTGTGTTTAAACAATTCAAAAGTATATTTCTGATGATGAGATACTAAGTGGTATCACACAGTTGTTATTTTATTGAACGTGTACAACAGTCCCCTGACGTTTATAACACAAACCTTGTATAACTTCAGGTGCTAGAATTAAAATTCATCTGTTATCACAAAAAAAAATGTCATTTGAATTTCTATCAGAAATCAGAAAGACCTTGAGACTACTTCTCTTTAGGACCTTCAAAAGGTGAATTTACTTCTGAGTACTCTTTTTTATAAACATAATTATTTATGAAAGTGTAAGAATCAGCCTACAGGTTTATCCCTGACTGGGGGCAAACGAGGATGAAAGACAAGACATAGGTAATGTTGAAGGAGGAGCCAGGGGCTCTTGCCTCTAGTGCACAAAGAGCCCTGAGCATTTGGCTTTTATTTACTTATACTCGGGAGGAAGCAATTAGGGTAGCAGAAGACACATCTTCCTCCTGTTACCTGTAGTATTGCCTGAATTGCCACTGTGTTGAGTCTTCCCTAGAACTTGCAGTGTGCCAGCATGTCTGCACATTCATTGCCAGGGAGCACAGCTTGCTGTTTTTCTCCTTTGTGCTTGCAGAGAGGGTCAGTTAGGCCTTGATCCTCATTATCGGGTCTCCTACATCTCCCCGTTTTTGTTTTATTAGTAGCAGCAGAAGCAAAGCTAGGTGCGGCTGCACCTATTTCCTATGTTTTTGGGTTCCTCTCCAGAGGTGATGGGTACCTATTTAGAATATCAATCACTGCTGTTATCCATAGGGGGAAGTATGTAAGTGTAGTCATTCTATCTTTTGTTTTGAGGTCTGGCGTTTAAAGAATGTGCATCTACCAACAGTCATAATTTATCTGTGCTGGCTCTTTTCAAGGGCCTAGCCCTATCTAAGTGCTAACTTACTTAGTTGTCCCCCTTCAAAAGAAGAACCTTTAACTGAAATGAGTGGTAAAGGGGTAAAGAGCATTCTGGCTATTTCTGACTGAAGATGGTCATAGTTGTGATCAGCATTTAGAGATACTCCCCAGAGTGTCTATCTCAAGGCCCTCTGTAGATGCCAGGCATTCTCATCTCAGGCATATAGCTTTGAGTATGCTATGATAGTAATCGTAGTAATGAGATTATCCAGCGCTCTGGGCAGGCCTTGATGATGGACAAGTTCTTCTGCCTCCTGGGTAGTGTTCTTCAGTTGTTACCTGGGAGAAGGCTCTTGCTAGTGAAGACAGCGGAGTCAGGTTTCACCTCTGGTGTGACAAGACAGTACTTCTCCATGGTTGCATGCTCCTAGAGGGCACCCACACTACCTTTCCATTTCCCACAGTGACACAAGCAAACCCCTTGCACCCACACCAACAGGGTAAAAAGTCCCTCCTGTTTCCCCTTCTCTGGAAACTGTCATAACACTTGTGCTTCCCCTCTCCCCCCCGCCCCTCCGGCTCTTGTACTTTTCACCAATGTAATTCCACTGGGGTGCTATCTATATCTCTAACAGGATAGTGTGCTGTGCCAGATTAATAGGGAGCACAATATGATTAGAATCAAATCCTAAAAGCTGTATGCTATAGTGATGGACTTGCTGAATTAGCTTAGTAATTTAATCTGTATAAATCTGAAGACTTTTCATAAGCTGGTTAGGGAGATATAGCCATTCATTAGGCTGACATTTATTGCCCACCACTTGACCAACAAGTCCGGTGGGAGAGTGAGGCGTGGGCAACACAATCAACATAAGAGGCACAGTTAGGGCCGGGGATTTAGCTCCGCAGCACAAGCACCTTCCTGGCAAGCGCAAGGTCATGAGTTCAACCCCCAGTACAAAAAAAAAAAAAAATGCTTAAAAAAAGAGGCGCAGTTAGAATAACTCAAAACACCTGTCTGTCTGCCAAAGTGGCTTCTATCATCTGGAGGTCTTTAAGGGTTTCAGGTGTCAGAATGTGGGAAAAATTCAAATTTAGATAGCCTTGTAATGTTTTATATAGTTTGTTTAACTGATATGTAGGTATTCCTAATTTTGGGCAAATCCAACTAGTGTCCCTCGATAATTTTGGAAATCCTTCAGTCTCTTCTTAATGTTAATTTCTGGATTTGAATTGCTCTTTCCATTACTGGAGTGCCCAAGTAACTATAGGGGAAAATAATTTGACTTTTCTGTGGGCCTACACATAACTCATGTTGTATCGAAGCCCATTTAGTTTCTGCAAAAAGAAGGGTAAGTAATTGTGAGAGTCACAGCAAGCAATGTATCACCCATATAATGTAGGCTTGAGAGAATTATGTAGGCTTGAAAGAATTATTTTCTAACAGGATCTAAAACCTGACCAACAAAATACTGACATCATGGGACTTTTCCTCATCCCTTGTGGCAAAACGATCCATTGATATCAATGCATAGGCTCTGCAAAGTTAGTGGCAGGAACAGAAAAAGCAAAACATGGACAGTCCTGCAAACTTAAGTAGATGGTTAAAAAAAAAAAAAAAAAGCAGTCCTTAAATAACTATCACGCAGTTCCTGTGTAACTGCAGTGAGAGAAGGAAGTCGAGGCTACAGAGTACCTACATGGTAAATATATCCATTAATAGCTCTTAAATCCTGAAGCAGCCTCCACTTTCTTAATTTCTTTGGTATAACAAAAACAGTATTCCTAGGGCTAGTGGAAAGCTCAATATGTCTTGCCTTCAACTGCTCTTCTGTTAACACTCATAAGTGAATGAGCTTCTCCTTTGATAGGGGCCATTAATCCACCCAAACAGGAACATCAGTTTTCCATTTTAATGAAAGAGCAGTTTTTGGAGAACCACAATGACTGTCATTAAAAATCTGTCTGATAGCCAGGATCTTTACTTCTTCTTCTGATAAACTTCTTTGGGTCCAGAATTATCTCATTGATTTTTTTTCCCATCCTTGTCCTGGAACATAGCCCATGTTTTGCATCTCTCTGTCAACATATGGAATTGCTTTGTTAGTAATTTGAATTTGTCATTCTTTCAGCAGATCCCTGCCCCACAAATTGACTGAGATCCCTGCCATAAATGGCTGAAAGACTCCCTTAAAGTTATCAGGATCTACATAGGACAGAAGTGCAGCACTGTGCATGACCTGCTTGGGCGACCCCAATCCCCACCAAGGAGGTGTCTGTGCTCTGGTGGGCCAGGCAGGTCACCATTGAGATGAAGCCGTATCTGAAATATCTGTGTCCATGAGGCCCTGAAAATACTTTCCTTTAATCTCAAGGGCGTACATGGGCTAGTAAGCTGTGATATCTTGGGTGAAGAATACCTCCTTATGGGAGGTACTGTTAAATTATTCAGTTTCTTGCCTAATAACTGCTTCTTAAAGCCAGTAAAAGAATCAGTTGAGAAATATAACCTGCTGGTTCAGAAAACTCAAACATCATGTTACTAGATAATCTAAACAATAATCTCAGAAAGTACCTCAATACCCTATAGATGTAACCTATTTTTTCCTAACATGAAACCCATTGTATCTAAGGAAAGAGATCCCTAGATTCTCATGAGGATTTTAATAGGTTTATCTCCAACAATCAGGATCACTCATTCAGTAGCAGGAAGGTCTAACCTTGTGCTCCCTGAGGCATAAGGGACTCAGTGCTTTGGAGACCTACTGAAGATTGGGGCTGTAAGCCTGTACTGGGAGTGCCTTCATTGTTTGTTTTGCCTGGGGCCCAACCCATTTTCCATCAGCAGGGTGCCATCTTTATAATATTTAGAATAACATTGCTTAGCTCAATGATTTACTGACACCTATCAATCAATGAATTACCATTACCCTGGCTGAGAAAGTTTTCCATGTGCAGTTACTTTTGTTTTTCTTTACCTGTCCGGCTTGGTTCCTTTCCACTGGAGCACCCAATTGCTTACTCTTGGTACACCTTTCACCCAGGGAGACATTTTTTGGGCACCACTTGTAGGAACCAGTGTACAAGTTTATCACCAACAGGGTGAATAAGGATGAAAAACAAAACACAGATAATTTTGAAAGAGGAGCCAGGGGGCTCTTGCCTCTAGTATACAAAGATCTCTGAGCATGTGGCTCACCTTATTCTTATTTACTTAGACATACAATTAGGGTAGAAGACACATCTGCCTCCTGTAATCTATAGTATATGCCCAGGGTGAACAACCAGATCTCAGTTGTGTTGAGTCTTCCCTGGAACTGACTATGTGCCAACATGCCTGTACATTCATTGCCAGAGGAGCACAGTTTGCTGTTTTTCTCCTTTGTGCTTCCAGAGAAGGTCAATTAGGCCTCAGTCCTCATTAGCTGATTTCCTACATGAAAGGATACATGCAACTCAAAAAAATGATCCTCTCCTTTCCTCCCTTCCTCCCTGTCTGCCTGCCTTCCTTCCTTTGTGTTTTTTGGTGAAGTAATGAATATTATCAGGGCCTTGAACTTGTAAGGCAAGTGCTGTACCACTGAGCTATATCTCTAGCCCTACAACAATAATTCTTTTGTTCTTCAAGGTTTTTTTTTCACATGCCTTAGACAACTTTATTCATTTTTAAATTTGTTTTCAGTCAAGTGGTTGAACTAGTAAAATATCTTTTAAATTTTTATTTTAAAGAGAATAAAACCAAGCAAAACAAAACAGAACAAAGCCAATCAAAATAAACCAGTGTCAGTGACACAGGACTTTAAAACAATAGGAAATCAGCAATGGTTACCATAATGCCTCCTGCTGTGTTCAAAATAACTGCAGATAACTTTAGACATAGTAAAAATCAAAACAGAACAGAAGAGAACCAATAAAAACAAAACAATGAATGAAATAAAGGACTTCAAAACAAGATAATAGTAAATCCAAAATGATTACCATAATATATCTTGTTAGCTTTGAAATAGCTGCCCATGCCATCGGATACAGTAAAATCAAACAATACAACAAAACCCAGTGCAATGAAACAATGAAAATGATACAGGACTTTAAAACAATAGGGAATTAACAATGGCCACCACCCTCAGAAGGAGGTCTCCCATAGATGCTATCCTGCATATTGCCATCCTCTGAATAGATGATCAAACTACCAGCTTTAGACCTGCAAAGTCAATGAAACATTCAACACTACAAACATTAAATTGTCTTCCACCTCAATAGGCAGCATTGCAGTCTGTGTTTCTCCAGATCAGCCAGTTGCTTATGGTGGGGCAGGTGTGTGTAGCTATTCTTGTTTCCCAGCCCATACACTGGAAGGAGCTGGCATCTGGCTCTTCCCCTAGCAGCCAGTGCATGATGCTGATTCACTGGGAGGGCTTACTTCTTGGTGACTTCTTGTTCTCTTCTCCTGTAGTCTGTGAAAGGCGCTGACTCACAAGAAAAGGCTGGTGTATTGCTCTCCCCACAGTGGTCCACGCATGATGTCGATTCATAGGGAGGGCTTGCTTCTTGGTGACTTCTTGTTCTCTTCCCCTGCAGTCCATGAATGGCGCTGAGTCATGGGAAAAGGCTGGCCAACAGTAATTCCTAGTGTTCCAAAATAACTGACATTTGTCCGTTTGCCTTATGGTACATTTTGAAATACAGTGGTACCTCAGTTCATGAACTTAATTTGTTCTATAATTCTGGAAAAAATGGCCATGTTTGTGTTAGTGTGGGAAAGTTGGCCCTAGTCATGTTTGTCACCAGATGAAGCGTTCGCAAACAAAAACAAAATTTTGCCAAATGTGTGTGTCTGTGAACCATATTATTTGTAACTCACTATAATAGGTTTTTGCTAAACATTTCACTGTGTTAAAAAGATTATTTTAAATGTCATTTCTGCTTTTTCAACCAAGCTATTGGTGTCTTCATCCTAAAATATTATTTTCCATTTTATATGTAGCTTAATAACGTTCTCCTTTTTTAAGAAAATATATTAACTAGCAAAATAAATTTTATATTTCATTTACTAACTGGATAGTACATTAATTACTTGATGGTTTAATTAATATTTTTATACTTTGTATTAAGATACAAAGCTTTATCAAGTATGACACTGTTTTACACTATTTCCTAAATAACTGAATCATATATATGGGTTTAATTATTTGGACTGAACAATAATGAATTAACCAGATATTTCTTTTGCAGTTTTACATGACTTCCAGGGAAATCAGGCTGAAACAAAAAATGAAGCATGAAAAAGACAGGTAAGTTTGTGGCTGTGTCCTGGACATTTTCTCTACCTCTTTTGCCCTAGGCATAGATAGTGTCTTCAGAATTGCATTGTTTATAATAGTCTTTCTGTTCAATAAACAGAAAGTTATAGGCGATATTATTGTTAGTCTTTTTTGGAATTTGCTTTCAAATATTATTTGTGCCATTCAACTTTCATAACTTAATTCTTCTGTTCTCCCTTTCCCAAACCCAGTATGTATATGCATTTGGGAAATACCCCAATGGCCATATTATAGTCTCTTTTAACAATACACTACTGTATAATGGTTTTCAAAAAGCTTATGAAATGGAGAATTTGAAAAGCATTGAAAAAAGCAAAAGCACTGTGTACCCTCTAGAAATATTAACTGAAAGTGACTCTTAGTAAATGATGTTTAATTCATTCATTTGTTTCTTTTTCTAAAGGTTGCTGTTCTGTGACCACTATAGTCAGCGACTCTCACAAGCCTATAGTCTGATGAATGAACTGCTGGCAGACTCAGTGCAATTATCAGCAACTGCACAGAAACCATCGCCTAACAAACATGGCACTGCTCGGCATTGTGGACAGCAGCGCTGCCCTTCTCCAAGGCAGTAAGACAAAGTTAGGCATGTCATTTGGCAAAATGATGGCAGGACTAATGAGACTTTTAGTGACCTAAGTTCAGTGTTTTGCATCTACCCTGCCTAGAGTTATGATGACAAAGTGAAGAAACAACACAAACCCTATAATTATGAGGGCTTCATAAATTTATAGAGTCAACACAGGTATGAGGAGTTAGCTCCCAGTACCAAAAAAAAAAAAAAAACCAAAAACAAAAACAAAAAAAACCCAAAAAGACAAACAAAACAAAAAAAATCAACAAGGGAGAAGACAAATCTATAACAAATCACTTCCGAACACCTGAAATACAAAATTTTATCTGTTCATTCTTATTTTTTCTTTTGTTTCTGTGTTAGTTACTTTTCTTAATGTTGAGATAAAATACCTGACACCCTAGGTCAGGGATATAGCTCAGTGGCACAAGCGCCTGCTTTGCAAGTGCAATGTCCTGAATTCAACTTCTGGTACCAAAAAAAGAAAAAACCTGACACCCAAAGATAAAGGCAGAAGGATTTATTTTAGCTCACAGTTTATAGAAGTTTCAGTCCACGGTCAGCTGGCTCTAGGCTAGGGTAACATGGTAGAACGGGATGGCAGAAGAGAAACAGTTGATGGCTGTTGTACTCAGGGGTTACAGAGAGAACAACTGCATACAGGACACAGAGTTTGTAATACTGTTTTATGATGTCACCCAGAGTTAAACACAAGAAAATGCAGGAAATCTGTCCACAACACTAAGACCCAGGATATTCAGCCGAGGGCCTGGATCCCATAGCAATGTCGTGCAAGAGTCCAGCTAAAGACCCAAAATGCATGACAATGCCTCCCACAAATCCAACTGGAAATCTAAGAGCCACAATAAGGACTCACGCCAGCCTATTTTACGGTTCTGTGCCGGGAAGGCCAAAGGTCAGCAGTGGAACTAGAAAGTCTATGCCAGCGGGGTGAAGGAGCTGTGCAGTGGGTTGAGGGTTCTACACAGGAGCTGAGAAGTCACGCTCAAAATAAGGAGCGGGGCTGCCCTGAAGAGTACCACAGCCATCCTTAGTGGCAACAAGGTCCCGCGCTCCTCCGATGATGAGAACAGTCGAGCACAGGTCAGGAAGCCCAGCCATGACAAGCTTTTCCAGCACACATCTTCCCCTGCGGAGCCAGGAAGTGATGCACAATGGGAGGAGCAGAGCTCCCCCAAGGGGAACCACAGCCACTCTCATCGATGAGGTCCCGAGCTCCTCTGATGACAATGGCCAAATCCATATTGGGGAAGCCAGCATGATAAGCACCTCCAGGAGAGCCATCAGCTTGGAACAGCACCTCTTGAAAGAACCCACAATGCCTCATTCTTCTTCTCCACTTCTCTGTTTATGCTGGCAACTTTCTTGAGGTGGACCATCCTTACTCAACATCAGCTGAATTATATCAGCTTGGCACTAAGTTGACCACTAGTTTTTAATCCATAACAATGGCCAAGCAAGCAGAAGGCAGCAGCAAGCAGGAAAGTGAAGTAGCAACAAGCCTCCCTTCCTTCCCCTTTCATGTCACCCGGGCTACAAGCATTTCGGGTGGTGCCACCTGTACTCAGAGTGGCATCCATTATCCACAACCACAACTGTGCTAAGCCAATCAGTGGACTAAGTTAATGTTCACACACCAGTAATCCAAGTTCACACATGCTTGATCCAGTTACCTCCTCAAAGCTCCCACAATGAGCCCATGAGGTTTTGAGGGGACATCTAGATACAAGCCATAACAATTTCTGTTCGGATTGCTTCTATAATTTCCTCTGAACTATATCCCC
Organism: Dasyprocta punctata; assembly: GCA_004363535.1. Taxonomy (NCBI): domain Eukaryota; kingdom Metazoa; phylum Chordata; class Mammalia; order Rodentia; family Dasyproctidae; genus Dasyprocta; species Dasyprocta punctata. The sequence goes on along the minus strand of RJWM01007877.1, from coordinate 35,908 downwards.
TGTTTCCTCACCCACTGTCTTCTCTCTGGCAAAACAGTCAGCCCCCACCACCTGACCACTTTTCCTTCTGTACCCCACCCTTCGCTGCCTGGTTATATTCATCTGGTTGTGGCACTATTGTAAATTTCACCTTAAATTAATGTTTGGATATAAGTCCACCAGGCAGAAGTGAATTAAATATAGAATGTTAAAGTGTTCAACTTAAAGTTTCTTATATATGTCAAACAAGTATGCAAAGGTAGGTCTGTTGATAATCCACGTTATAAGTATGAATTGACAGCACTTTGTTAAAAATTAACACAAAGTAAAGATTAGAATTATGATCACATAATTTAAAAAGTCATAAGGAATGCTACCAATATAGATTCAATATATAATCACTTCACCTGTGTGTATGGTATGGAATTTACTCAAAATACCAAAAGATGTGTTTGAATCTTTTTCAGACTAAATCAGGCAATTAAGTACATAAATAATTGCCAAGTACATGGAGAATTTAAAATGGGTAGAAACATAAGTAAAAACAATTTATTTGCAAATGTGGAAAGAATTAGTTGTTGTGGGTTATCAACATTAAATGTAACACCACTGAGGTACAGAATAAGCAGTTTTAAGTGAATATATTAACCTGGGTTATAATTTAGGCTTTTTGAAATATTAAATTTTATCACTAATACGACATTAGGGATTTTATAATTATGTAATTTCTGCTGCAGAGAGATTCAGCATGGGCACAATTTTCCAATAAGTCGACCTGAAAGGGTCAGACGTGTATCCAAATCAAATTATACCCATACAAGGAAACCTCTTTGGCAACCTCCGGGCTCATCTTTGCCACATGGTAAGATTTATGGCTTTTTTGGCAGGAGGGGGAAATTTATTTTCATTCGTACAAACTTCTCCATATAATAATCACATTCATCATAGGGAATCTGTACCTGTACATAATACGTCTTAATTCTTTTTCCCCACTGTAGTCCCCTCCCTCCAAAGCTGCTTTACTTCCACATTTAAAGCTCTTTTATCTAGTGATATCTGTACCTATCCCTTCTCATCTCCAAAGTTGTGGTTTCGTTAGTAAAAGCTACGAATTGTAGTAAAAAGGGATTCTAATTTCAACAGAATGTAAGGGATTGATGAAAGACTTTGTTATATCATGATATTGTTCTTTTGCTTTGCAATGAGAAAGGCCTTGTGAATCTTCTTACTAATAGCCTTTTTATAATGGGATTTGAATAGTGAATTACTTATAACTTATATGGGAATCTTTCTCTTTCATTTGTCTGGTAAAGATGTAGGCATCCTTTTCCACACTTGAGGATATATCTGTTACTTATATCTAATTTTTCTTAATTAATTTTACTATATTTGGGTTTTGGTTATTAAAGTAGAACACAGTTATATGTAGAATGCTTATGCACTAAAAGTGTATAAAAATAGATGACAATGTAGTATAAATGTATAGTGTTGAAAATTTTAGAAACTTAAGCTTTAGGTTCCATTTATACTCTAATGACAACCCTGTGACATAGGTATTATTATGTTCTCATTTTAAAGTTGAGGAAACCAAGGCAGAGAAAGATTAAATAATTGCCCAGAAGTGATAAAACTAAAATTTAAGCCCAGTCCGGGTCTAGAATTTATATGCTTAAACCTATACCTCAATATACTTTCTCAATCAGAAAATAGAAAGTTTCTAAATTCCAGTCCTTTTGATAAAATTTAACTCTTGCTTTTGATCATCAAATTTCAATAAGAAAATTCTGGTCTTTTAAAACTAGAATTTCAGGGCCAGGCATGTAGCTCAGCAGCACAGTGCCTGCCTGGCAAGTGCGAAGTCTAGAGTTTGATTCCTGGTACACACAAAAAAACTAGAATTTCAAAATAGTGAACCATGCTTTCTTCAAAAAAAGTTTTTTGGGGCCGGGGCGGGGGTTTAGCTCAGTGGCACAAGTGCTTGCTTGGCAAGCACAATGTAGTGGGTTCAATCCCTGGTACCAAAAAAAAAAAAAAAAAAGTTTTTTTTACACTTGTTATATTTGCCAAAATTAAATAAATAAAGCCCCCAAAATTGGCCAAATGTTAAAGCCCTGAATCTTGGTTTCTTAATATCTGATGTGAGAAGATCTTGGATAACATGGAAATATGTCTTCCCCTGGTGTCTGTTCCCCTTCAGGCCTTAGTCATTATCTTGCACTCTGACTGTGGCTGTCTCAGCCCACCCTCTGTCCTTCTCCCCTGCTGTCCTGAGATGTGGGGATGAGGGCTCTGCTCTGGGCTCAGAAGCCCACACAGACAGGTGCGGACTTTCTGCCTGGCCTTCATGCTTCCTTTGCCTCCTCTCCCCACATAACCAGGGCTACATTACAGCTGTTTCACCAACCACATGCCATGCTTTTGGACCCCCACTCCTTAGGTGAAATTCTAGCATTTATACACTTATGACTAAGTGTCATTTCTGTGTCTTTGAAGACATCCCTGATCGTAATTCTTTAGTTCTTTGAACTTGATATATTCAGTTTTAAATTCTCCATTGTCATTTCCGAGTTGAGGCTAATACATATTGATTATGAAAACTAGTGATAAATGATGCTAAAATAGTTATTTTTCTGTTGTATTGGCCTTATTCACATGGTTGTGCCCTTCTTGAAGCACAGTAATAATGTCTTACACTGTAAATGCTTGTAAACTTTGTGCCCTACAATAGACTAAACTTCTAGAGTATAGCAACACTGTCTTCCTCGTCTCTACATTACCCCTAATGTTGAACAAATGAAAAATACTGGAAAAATTAAGTAAATTAAAAAAGGCTCTTTAGCTTTTTTTTACCCCCAAATAGCTATATATAAAGAAATTATTATTCAAGGGTGTCAATAGGTGGGTATTATAGCACTTATACTGTCATGAGCCTGGGTGTTATCTTACCTAACCTGTCACTTAGTTTCAAGAAAGGACTAGGTTTGAAAATCACCCAGACCTCGGTTCACCCAGACCTAGGTACCCCAGCTTTGCTGCCTAATTTTTGCCCTTAGATATTCTTAGATAATCACTTAAAACTTCACCTCCTGGTGTTGCAGTGCATACTTCTAGTCCTAGCCACTGAGCAAACTGAGGCAGGAGGATGTCTTTTTTTCTAGGAATTGAAGGCCAGCCTGGACAACATAGCAAGACCCCAAATCTAAAAATAAGTAAGTGAATAAAACCTACCTCAGAGAGTTGTTGAGGACTGTAAGTAAAACATTTTGCAATTGCTTGCAAAGATTAAATTTAAGAAAACTTGATCAGGAGCTTAGTGGTAGAGCACTTGACTACCAAGACTGAGGCTCTGTGTTTGGTCCCCAGTACTGCAAAACAAACAGAAAGAAACCTTCATCATTCTCTTGATAAAAGTTAACTTGGCATTTTATCTAGTGTTTACTGCTAATAGGCTTATTATGTCCATGGCTTTCCCATCTGCCAGAAGTACTATCAAACTACATTTGCTATTTGTAAAAGGGTCACAGCTGTATTCTAAGCATACCAAATCTCAAAGTAGAGCTTTCCCTCTGTCTGCACTTTGTTTTGCTTTCTTGGTCCAAATCAACCACCATTTACTGGGCTCCTACTCTAAGCAGAATTTTTAAGCAGATTCAGAGCTGATTGAAAGGTTTAGTTTCTGTCCTCAAATCACTTACAGGACGAAACATGAAAGCTCATGGCTGTGTTATGGGAGGTTAAATAATTGTGTTTGCTTTCTAGGAACTGCCACTTTCACCATCCACAGCAGAGCAGGTAGAGCCAAAGCAGCAGTAAGAAAAGCTGTACAGTCTCCAGTTACCTTCCAGAAAGGTAGGTAAGGGATAAAGAAATAGTAGAAAGTTCTTAGAATTAATACGAAGTTTTAAATAATTATAAATCACTCTTGAAAATTTCAAATGCAAGGGCCGGGAGTTTGGCTCAGTGCCTTAAGCGTCTGCCCTGGCAGGCGCATGGTTGTGAGTTCAATCCCCGGTGCCGAAAAAAAAAAAAAAAAAAACAACAAATTTCAAATGCAGATTTCAGAATAAAGAGTGTGGTTTTTTTGTATGGTACAGTGCTTCAGAGAAGAGCCTTTGGAGTTAGCTTATCTGCAGTTCTAGTTCAGTGCTGACTCTGTAACCTTGGGCAAATTTCTGACTCCATTTATGTCAGCATCAGTTTTCTCACCTACAAAATCCAGACTGTAACAGTACAGATATGCAAAACAGTGTTGGTAGGTAAGCAGAACTACTATATTATCCCCATCTTACAGCTGAGGACACGAAGGCTTAGGGAAGAGACCTTCACATCTCCTTAGAATAATAAAAATAGCACAGACACAGAACACTTACTCTATGCCAATGATGACAAACCTTTTAGAGCTTCAGTGATACAAATAGCCTGCTGTGGCACACGTGCCATAAGTTTGCTGCCGCTGCTCTATGCCAAGCATTGTGTTAACATCTGATGTTCATGATCTAAATTATCATGTTAACCTAGTGAGGTCTGTGGAGTTTATCCTCATTTAAAGAAAAGAACTGCATTTGTTAAGGAGAATGATAAAGAGACAACAATTTATATCTACTATAAAAATGATAAGAAGTAGAAATAATCAGTCTACTCTGACTGTTATGCCTTTCTCTCCCTAATACTTCCTTTCTTAGCAAATCAACTTTTCAGTTTAGCATATTTCTGTATCTGGTTATTTAACTCATCAATCAGGTATTTAATGTCAATGACTATGTTGGGGAGGAGGATGTGACTGGGGAATGAACCAAGGGTCTTCTTGCTGAGCTGCATCCCCAGCCCTTTAAAAAAATTTTGAGACAGTGTCTCACTAACTCACTTAAGTTGCAAAGGCAGGGCTTGAACTTGGAGTCCTTTTGCCTCAACCTCGTCGCCTGCTGGAATTACAGGCAGGCATCCCTATCCCCAGCTTAATGACCACATTTTCTAAAAGTTCTGTTGTTGGTTCTGTTTCCATTCATTTCCGTATGTATACATTAAAACTTTAGCTTCTAGTCATTAGGACCAACGTGAGTACTAACAGCATAACATCCTGTGCTTTTAATTTTATAATCTTCATAATCTTTAATTTTATAATCCTTTCTGTCAAAGTCTCATTTTAGGGGCAGAGGATTTAGCTCAGTATCGCAACTCCTACGTGGCAGGTGCAAAGTCCTGAGTTCGATTCCCAGTATCCCCACCAAAAAAACCCTCTCATTTTAATCTTTTGTAAAATATTCTCTAGGGTACTCAATTTTTTTTATAAGGAAGTATATAACAATGTAGTTCAACAAATAAAGTGCCAGTTATATGTTCATTTATACCTTATTACTTGTGGAAGCTTCAGAGAACTAGGGTTTTGTGTTCTTGATGTATGTTATGATCTACCATGAGGCCTTGCCCATAGAAAGCCTTTGTATTTGCTTAATTGTTCAGGGATACTCTGCTTCTCAGAGTGAGAAACTGGGTCTGAGTCCAGGTTTCTGGCCTGAGTGATTGACTAGACTGTGGCCCACTATTTAACACAAGTAGAACAAGAGGAGAAGCAGTGTTTTTCTTTGGTTTGGTTTGGTTGGTTTTTTGAGACAGGGTCTCAGTATGTAGTTCAGGCTGACCTTGAACTTACTCTGTAGCCCAGGCTAGTCTCTAATTTGGGGTGATCCTCCTGCCTCAACCTCCAGAGTGCTAGGATTACAGGTGTGTGTCACCATGCCTGGCTGAAGAGCAGTGTTTTTTAGGGGTGAAAGTAACAGGTCTACTTTTATCATTTTTTTACTGATTTCTCAGCTAAACTCTGCAGGCATTGTCTGACAGTCTGTTTAAGAAACCTGAGTAGCATTGTCCAGTGTCCTTCAGCAAACAAGTGTACTTCACCAGCCTGAGTCCTATGAAGAGAGTTTCTAGGGCCAGGAGTTTGGCTCAGCGGCTTAAGCGCCTGCCCTGGCAGGCGCGAAGTTGTGAGTTTGATCCCCAGTGCCGCAAAAAAAAAAAAAAAAAGAGAGAGAGTTTCTTCTTGGTATATCACTTGCCTTTCCTCTTAGAAAGTTTTCACTGGTACACATGCTGAAAGTGAAGGAAGAGAAAATATATTATGTAAATGGTAACCAAGAAAGAGCAGGGGTGGTTATAGTTATATCAATAAAATAGACTTCCAGTCAGAAACTGATAGAAAAGATTGTAAAGCAGTTACTGTTTAATAATTAAGGGTCCAATTCATCAAAGGGACATAAAATCATAAATATATCTCCATGGAACAAAGAAGAACATAAGTATATGAAGTAAAAATTAATGGACAAAAAGGGAGAAATACAGATATATATAGAACTTTCCGTCCAGTAGCAGCAGACTACTCCTTCAGGCCACAAAACAAGTCTTGACACATTTAAGAAGATTGAAATCATAGCAGGTTTTTCAGTTTGATTTGGTTTCATTTGGTTTGGTTTTTTCAGTGCCCAAGAGAGAATCTCTTGGAGATGTACCACATCTCCAGCCCATAGATAGCAGGTACAGTATTATTTTTTTACCATCATAGGATAAAACTAAAAATCAGTAATCAGAAGAATTTTGGAAAATTCACGTACTTGTGGAAATTAAATAGCCTGTTTCTGAACAACCAGTAAGTTAAAGAAGAAATGAAAAGGAAATTCTTAAATATCTTGATAGCCACAAGTGGTGATACATACCTGTAACCCCACCACTCTGGAGAGCTAAAGTAGGAGCACAAGTTCAAGGCCACATTGAACAACTCAACAATTTTGCAAGATCTTGTCTGAAAATTTAAAAAGGACTAGCTCAGTGTAAAGGCCCTGGGTTTAGCCCCCAATAACTTATACCCATACCCGCATACACACCCAAAATGTCTTGAGACAAATGAAGACAAACACAACATGCCAAAAATCCAGAGATACGGCAAAAGCTGTTCAAGTGGAGAAGCTTTGTTTGGTTTTGGTTTGGTTTTGTGACACACTCATTATACAGTTCAGGCTGGCCTCAAACTCACAGCAATCCTTCTGCCTCAGCCTGCAGAGTGCTGACACTACAGAAATGCATCACCATGCCCAACCAGATGGGGAAATTTATACCAACATATGCCTGTATTAAAAAAAAAAATGAAAGTGAGGCATAGTAGCCGGGCATGGTGGCGCACGCCTTTAATCCCAGCACTCGGGAGGCTGAGGTAGGTGGAGCGTTGTGAGTTTGAGGCCGGCTTGGGTACAACGCGAGCGCAAGGCTGGCCTGAGCTACATAGTGTGACCCTGCCTCCAAAAAACTAGGGCCAGGAGTTTGGCTCAGTGGCTTAAGCGCCTGTCTGGCAGGCGTGAGGCTGTCAGTTCAATCCCCGGTGCCGCAAAAAAAAAAGAAAAGAAAAGAAAGAAAGTGAGGCATGGTGGTGCATGCCTGTAATCCCAGCACTCAGAAGGCTGAGGCAGAAGAATCCCTGCAAGTTCAAAGCCAGCCAGGGCTACAAAGTGAGTTCAAGGCCAGCCTGATCTGCATTGAGACCCTGCCTCAAACAGACAAAAAAGAAAGAGAGAGAGAGAGATAAATCCCAAATAAGTGACCTAGCCATATACCTTGAGGAACTAGGAGAGAAAAAAAAAAACTCAAAGCTAGCAGAAGGGAAAAAATAATAATGATCAGAAGAGAAAAAAATGAAATAAAAATAGCAAAACCCAAGGAAAAAAATCAATTCTGAGTTGTTTTTTTGAAAAAAAAAATTACATTTGGACAAACTCTTAGCTAGACTAAGAAAAGATTGAGATATATAAGATAAGAAATGAACATAGAAACATTATGACCTCTCAGAAGTAAAAAGGATCATAAAAGACTCTTACATGTCGACAAATTTGATAACATAGAGTCAGTGGATAAATTCCTAGAAAAATGAAACCTATAAAAGTTGAATCAGAAGAAAACAGACCACTAACAAAGAAATGAAAGTACTAATTAAAACTTCTCAACAGCTGGGCGTGGTGGCGCACGCCTTTAATCCCAGCACTTGGGAGGCTGAGGTAGGAGGAGCATTGTGAGGTAGGCTACAACACAAGCACAAGGCTGGCCTGAGCTACATAGTGCGACCCTGCCTCAAAAAACCAGGGCTGGAAGTTTGGCTCAGGGGCTTAAGCGCCTGCCCTGGCAGGCGTGAGGTTTTGAGTTCAATCCCTGGTGCCGCAAAAAACAAAACAAAACAAAACAAAAACTTCTCAACATAGGAAAATCCAGGACCAGATGACTTTACAACTGAATTCTGCCAAACTTGCAGAGCAGAACTAATACTAAATTCCTCAAAAAATATAGCTGGAGGGTATTCTTCCAAATGTTTTTGAGGCCAGTATCATCTTGACACCTAAGCCAAAGAAAACTACATGATACCTCTGAATAGCAGTCACATAACAATCATCAATAAAATCTTAGCAAATCAGATTCAACAGTGTATCAAAAAGATAACATAACAACAGCCATTTGTGAAAAATTACACAGCTAACATCATAATCCATGGAGAAATTGAAAGCTTTTCCTCTTAAAATCTGGTACAAGCAGGGATGTACTCTTGCCACTTCTGTTCAAAATAGTACTGGAGGTACTTGTAAGAGCAATTAGAGAAATAAAAATAAAAGATTTCCAAATTAGGAAGAAGTGAAATGATCTCTATTTGCAGATGAAATCATCCTATATGTAGAAAACCTGAAAGAATCTACAGAAAAAACTATTAGAGGCAATAATTAAAGTTTTAGATACAAAATCAACATTCAGAAATTCTCTATACACAAATAATGACCTAGCAAAAGAGAAAATAATTCCATTTCTGAAAACATTAAAAAATACTTTGGAATAAATTTAACCATGGAGGTGAAAAACCTGTGCACTGAAAAATACAAAACACTAATGAAAGAAGTTAAGAGGACACAAATAAATAGGAAGACATTTCACGTTCATGGATTAAGAGAATATTATAAGAATATCTATAGTACCTAAAGCAAGATGTAGATTCAGTGTGATTCCTATAAAAATCCCAATAACATTCTTCATGGGAAAAAAAACCCCTGAAATTCGTATGGGGCTACAAAAGATCTCAAAATTTGCAAAGTGTATGAGGAAAAAATGGTGGAAGCATCACACTCCCTGATTACATTGTGGGCTGTGGATATAATTTAATGGTAGAATGCTTGCCTGGTATGCATGAATTTAATCGCCAGCAACACACACAGACACACATATGTCACATTAAAATCATATTACAAAGCTATAATAAAACATTGTGGTACTGCTCAGTGGCATAAGCGCCTGCCTGGCAGGTGTGAGGTTGTGAGTTCCATCCTAGGTACCAAAAAAAAAAACGTTGTGGTACTGACATAAAAACAGATACATAGACCAGTGGAATAGGATAGAGATTTTTAAAATACATGGTCAATTCATTTTTAACAAAAGCACCAAAATGATCACATTGAAGAAAATGTAACTGACTCAATAAATGGTGCTTGAAAATGGGCAAGGTGACACATACCTATAAATCTAACACTCTGGAAAGCTGAGGCACAAGTATTGCAAATTTGAGCCCGGAATGGGCAACTTAGCAGACTGTCTCAAAATGAAAAATAAATGTTGGGGATATAGCTCTGTGCAGAGACTCGATTCAATCCCTAGTACCTGAAAAAAATGGTGCTTGGAAACCTGATTGTGCCTGGACCCTGTATTGTACAACTTTCCATAACCATGACACAGTGCCTTTGTTTCTCAAGTTACATAGAAGAAAGATTTGTTTTGGCTCATGGTTTAGAAGTTTCAGTGCATGGTTGCTCATCCCCATTGCCTTTGTGCCTGTGGTAGCATAGTATGTCATGGCGGGAGTGTGTGGCAGAGGAAGCTGTTTGCTTCATGACAGCACAGAATAAGAAATAGAAGAGGGGGCCAGGCTCCCAAAATCCCCTTCAAGGGCATACTCGCAGTGACCTAACTTCCTTCCACTAGGCCAGTGGTAGCGAACCTATGGCACACATTCCTTGGGCTGTTTGTGTCATTGAAAGCTCTAAAAGGTTTGCCATCACTGCACCTACTTTCGGGGATCTTCAAGATCCAAGCCACAGCATTTCTCCCCTGGTTCCCAAAGTTTGTGTCCATCTCACAATGCAAGATACACCCAGTCCATTTCAGCTTTCTTTGCATTTTTCCAAAGTTAGGGTCCAAGCCAGTGCTTGATAAGATGGGTCCTGGAGTTCAAGACCCAGCCTGGTAACATACTCAGCCTGCGTAAAAACAACCAAAGTACATTTTTGCAAAACAAGTAGATTACAGCTGCTCTTGGTAGGTGGATTGTGCCATGATGGACATGTTAATTTTTCCACCATAGTGACCATTTAATTGTATATATATGTATATGTATATAGTAATATATGTCTTAGATACTTTTTTTTGTTTTGTTTTTTTTTTGCAGCACCGGGGATTGAACTCACAACCTCGCGCCTGTCAGACAGGCGCTTAAGTCACTGAGCCAAACTCCTGGCCCTGGTTTTTTGAGGCAGGGACGCACTGTGTAGCTCAGGCCGGCCTTGCGCTTGCGTTGTAGCCCAAGCCGGCCTCGAACTCACAACGCTCCTCTTACCTCAGCCTCCCAAGTGTTGGGATTAATGCCTTAGATACTTAAAATGAAATTTATTATAAAAAGACACTAAAACTTCACTTTCAGCATTGTAGAAACATCTTGAAAAGCCTTAGGCATGTTTTTCTCATACTATATTTTTTTCTGTTTTTTTTGTTTTGTTTTGCTTTGTTTTGTTTTGTTTTGTTTTTTGGTACTAGGGATCGAACTTAGGACCTCACATTTGCCAGGCAAGTGCTTACACCGCTGAGCTAAATCCTGGCCCCTCATTGTATTTTTGTCACAAGAATTTTTTTCTCATATTGTTTCTTTATCTCAAGATTGGATATCCCAAATGAATCCTACAGAGCTTTATTATGATCTGAATGGAAGAAAATTACAGAACCAAGCATGAGAGAAGGCCAGTGGTCCTCTGTAGAGACACTGCAGATCGTGGTTTATCCTAAATGCAGTCAACCTGGTTTGATTTTGCTGTTCTTTTTAGATGGCAACGACTATGTTTATTATTCAAGGGCATTGAGGTCTAGTTACCTATTCAGTTGAGACAGAGATGGGGGTGGAATTAGTTCATGTTTTCGGCCTTTGATAAATTCCTGTCATATCCTGAACATTTGAAAGAAGAACTTTAGCACCCTGCCTTGGTTTGTTTCTGTCTTCTTTGAAGAAACAGCTCACCCATGTGGCTGTAATATTGTTTAACTACTTGCTGTTTTTTTTCAGTCTTTTTATTTTTTTTAATGGCTAGTTTTGTTTTTTTTAACCACAATGTGTGTTCATGTATGCATTCCCATTGTCTGCTTATAGATTATTTTCTCTCATAGTTTATCAAAATTTGTCTCTTAGTAACATTTACCAAAATATTTACATACTTGGAGCATTCAGTGAGATCTCAAGACTCAGTAACAGAAAAAAGTCAAACCTTTTTTAGCTTAGGCACAGCTCTTACACTGAAAGTTACAGTGGCAACCACAGATGCTACCAATTGATATTAGCTTAGTTTCTCTTTCAGATCCATGGGACTAATGCAAAGAAAAACTCGTAGGCCCTCCGATATTGCCATCCCCCTTTGTTGGACACAAATTCAGAAAAACACTTAGAAAACTGCTGCCTGAGGAATACCTGTTCATTTCCTACTTGCAGATAAGAGCATTATCTCACAGGTGCCTCTTGAGTACTATCCTCTCTGCACCCTAAGGATTAGAAAGTTCGTACATTAGCTCAAGTTATAGCATAGATTGTGTCCATCATCTTAAGCAAATCCATTTTCCTCCTTCACAACACATGGATAACAGCTTTACCCAAGGTTATTGTCACGAAGAATATTCCCTCAGCAGCTATCCTACTACACACCAGGCACCTTAGCCTGAACAGCATAGACCGTAGAACATAAATGAGGTAGGCTGTGGCTGGTTAGTGGAGCTAACTTTGCTAGAATGATTAAAGATCTCTCTAAAAAGGTGGTGCTAAAGTGAAGATATTGTGTGAAAGGAGATTGTCATATGAAGATAAAGCAGAATAATTCCAGGCAGAGAACAACCTCTAATACAGGACACACTTGGCATGACAAAAAAAGATGAGTGAGGAAGAGTGACCAGAGATATGGTTAGAGAGAGAGGCTGGACATTGCAGGATAAGGAAAAGAGTCTGGATTTTACTTTGAATTCAATAAGACCACTGTGAAAATTAAAGCAGGGAAGTAATATATTTTATGTTTTAAAATAACATGGGAGAGCCAGGTGTGGGGGGCCAAAGTATTGCTGTGAGTTCGAGGCCAGCCTGAGCTACATAGTAAGACTTTGTCTCAAAAAAACCAAATATATAAATATAACTATAAGTATAAATATATTTAAAAATGTGGGAGAAAAAGATGAAGCAAGAGCAAGGATATTGCTGGCACTATGGTTGTAACAATGGGGAAATGGGAGAAATTCAGTAGTTTCAGGATATATTTTGAAGATAGACCAAATTAGGACTCACTGATAAATTGGATATAGAATGTTTAAGAAAGGATAAAGAATGATAATTTTAACCTGAGCATTTCCTGGGACAAAGGAAATTTAGGAGTAAAAATGTATAGTTTGGTTTTGGACATGTTAAAGTTCAGATGTTGATCACACATCCAAGCGAAGATGTCAGGAAGGTACCTTTGAGTTCTGTGAGTGAGACTGGCTGTACAGGTTGATTTTTCATCATTGAAGTGATATTTAAAACCATGGGACTGGATGAGGTAAGCTGGTAAGCGTGTAGACGTGTAAGAGCATCCAAAGACCAGGCCTGGGTACTCCGTAAGTTCAGTGGACTAAATGGAGGTGAAATGCTTAGCTCATAGTAAATGTCAGAATGTGTGCTGTTACTATTTTTATGGGCTTATTTCTTAGTGGTATACTTGATTTCAGGTACATAAGGTTTGTAGAACCATAAAAGGCCAGATGAGCCCGTAGTTCAGCACCATCTTACCTTTTCCTCTCTTGTGGGACCCACATGATTGCAAAGGGGCACCTGTGTTTACTTTCTGTTGCTCCATCTGTCTTGGGTATCCCTTTGGGAAATCACCTTGGAAAAGGGTAGAATGTGCTGTCCAATTAGATGAGAACCCTAAGTGTGTTAGGTGGGGCAAGCTGTTCTGTGGCCTGACGGAAAGAAGCCCTGTTAGCTGATGGATTTGCTAAGCTGTTCTCAGGCACTGGCTGGGATGAAAGTTTTTTTAACAAGTACTGATGCATGCAGCACAAAGGAACAAGATCACGATGTGTTGTCACTACACTTACCCTGATGTCTGGGCCCAAAGGCAAATTCTAAGCAGGAAGCCTGGGTGAAGATGCCTAACACACCACACCTAGGATGCTTCCAAGGGACTTACTTACTTAATAGGTAAGGAAGACAACATGTAACTCAAGGCTTCTCCCCAGTGGTTATGTCTGAGGCTCTCCTTAGACTTTCATATTCTAGAGATTAATTACTATTACTTTTCAAATCAAAAGAGGTGGCCAGAATTAAATTTCTATCTCACATACTGACAGGACAAGAATTAGAACTCTATAGTGAAAAGAAAAGAAAAAAAAAAACTGTATAGTAGATGGAACCAGACCTTATGATTCAAATACAGACATTCCTTGTTTAATAACCCAGCTCCATTCCTGCTACGTACTAGGTTGTTAAATGAATTGGTTGCTAAATGAGTTGTCGAGCCATGTGTGGTGCACACCTGTAATCCCAGCACTTGGGAGGCTGAGATAGAAGAATTGCCATGAGTTCAAGGCCAGCCTGGGCTACATAGTTTGAGGACAGTTTAAACTACATAGCATGACCCTGTCTCAAACCTAAAAAATAAAAATGAGAAGCTGTATATAGTATTTGCATTACAGTGCAGAATTAGAAGCCACCATAATCCTGCACTGCCACTGATAATCCTACAGCAAGTTTGAGCAGTGGGTCAAAAGTCCAAACAGCCCACATCAGTCAAATCTAAACAGTCATTAACCAGGTATGATGTTAAGTGAGGAATATCTGTATTAGATGAAAAGTGTCTGCCTTGGCTTTGACAGTAAATTAACAAATGAATTACTGAATGAATCAACCCCAGTGTATGTTTTGTTCTTTCTTTTGAAAGGCTGTAGTGCTCCAGGTTGCAGTCTGCAGCATGCAAAAAACCACAGGCGTGCTGGGCTTGCAGGTGTAGCACAGGAGACGTGTATAGAGTATGAGAGAGAAGAGATGGTGGTGAGCCCTTGGGCATTACCTGAAGAAATCCACAAGATTCTCCATGAGAGTCACAATTCTCTTCTACAGGTAAAAGTTGTTCCAAATTTCTCATGTTTGCTCTGAGTCCTTCAGTGCTTGTTCCTGGTATTTGATTTTTATAACATCTGAAAATACTGAATACTTGTTAGGTGAGTTTGAGATAGTGATTCAAAGCATCCATCCCTTTGGCTTAGTATTCTAGCATTTATTATTCATGATTCTCCTTGGATTTATATCTTTTTAAATTAAAAACAACAAATAAAAGAACAGATCATTGTAGCACAGCTGTCAAAGTCTGTCTTGCCCAATCTTCATATATGCTACCAGCATCTGTGTCAAGTGATGCTCAGCTCACTCTCAACCAGGATGTGGTGAGGACCAGAGCCCTGGGCCCTTCGTATTTCCTTCAGCCCTTTAATGGCTGAATAACCCTAGGAGCATGACTGATCATCTTCTTACTTCCATAGGACTCGTCACCAACCGAAGACGACCTTGAGCCTCTTTTTGGGGTGGGTGGCATGGACAACATGTCTGAAAGCACTGGCAGCATCCTCAGCAAGCTTGACTGGAATGCCATTGAAGACATGGTAGCTGGCGTGGAGGACAGAAGCCTGTCTGTCCAGTGGGCCCTCGACCTGTAAGACCTGTATATCAGCCTGTTTCCAGGCACCAGCCAGCACCTCATTAATGTGGCTCTGAAAGACTTGAAGGCACAGTGTGAATTTACCACTTGCAGCCATATTATTACCTAGATCAGCCGTTTCAAAAGGGGAAATAAACATTTCTCAATAATTTTATCTCTGTGGGGAAAGGCTTATTTAACTATAGATATATTATGTTTTTGCATTGAACTTGTCTTTGGCATAATTTTTGTTTTTTGAGATAGGATCTCACTGTGTATTTCAGGCTGGCCTTGAACTCACAGTATAATCCTCTTGACTCAACCTCTCAAGTGCTGGAATTACAGGTGTGCCACCACACCCAGCTCTATCTTTGGCATAATTTAAAAAATAATGAATACCTTTCAGGCTAAATTTGCATAATATTTAATCTGCTTCTAATAAAAAATTTTATCATGCCTCCTGTTTTACTACCCTCTGTGTTTTGAGAAACACACTTATATGATGAACTTGATAGGACAAAAACAATTTCTTTTAAATGGGGAACAGGAATAGCTCCTGAGAGACTGGAGGGGTCCAGGGTTGCCAGTGAGCCCACCTCTCAATGGAAGTTTTTTAGAGCAATATCATGAGGCGGGTACAATGTGGGTCAAAATTACAATCAGTAAGATTACAACTATAGTTGCTTAGGTAATACTGATCTAATGGTAGCCAGGGTACATGGGTGACATCATTAACTTTGGTCAATAATCTATAGTCTTAGTCTTGTTTTCAGTCTTAGTAGTCTTGATCTTAATCTTAGTGAGTGGAAGAGGAAGGCCTACTCCTAATAGATAATGGGAAGTCTCAAAAGGGTAATAGCAATAATCCCAAACTTCTGTTCATTCCTTACGGAAGTATGTAAAACTAGCCATTGTGGCTTTAATCTTCAGATGCACCTCCAGCCACAGTCCTGATGCATTTTCATCTTCTGTACAGACTCCCTTGAGGGCCCTGCCCCATCTGACTGCCTACTATACTTCTACCTAATTCTGCTGTCTACAACCTTCCACCCTCTGCTAGGCATCCCTAACTGCAGTTAGCAGAGAAGGGGTATAGTTTCCATCCAGGTGCTTCGAACTGACAAGGATTAGTGTAGGAAAAACCACAGTCAGGGGCCTTCTCCAGAAAGCTAATGGGCTTCAAGTAGAAGTCATTTTGTAGTTCAGCACTTGTGAACTGTTCCCTAAGTGTAGTAATACATGTAACATACACATCACGTAAGTTTTGTTTGTTTGTTGTTTGGGTTTTGTCTTTTTGAGACATGGTTTCGCTATGCAGTTCAGGCTAGCTTTGAACTCCCTCTGTAGCCCTGGCTGGCCCCAAACTTGCAGTGATCTGCCTGCCTCAGCCCCCCAATTGCTGGAATTACATGCACCACCATGTTGAGGAAGATCATGTAAGTTTTTAAAAAAACTATTCTTTGGTGATCTCATGCTGGCTTGACATGTACCTCTTAGCTGGAGCACAAGAGAAGGTTTCAGTCTATAAGTAAAGATTATCACTGTAAAAAATCTTGGTTTTACATGTTAGAAGACCTGTATACCAGGAAGCATGAATACATTTAATACACCATGAGATTAGCAAAAATAAATGTCATCACTATATGAAAACCTTTGTCTCTTAGTTTTGTAACAAGAGCATCTTTTAATAAAATGTTATTTTGGGCCAAGGATGTAACTCAGCAGCACAAGCGCCTGCCTGGCAAGCACAAAGTCCTGAGTTCAATTCCCAGTACCAAAAATAAAAAAAACCTTATTTTATCCACAGGAAACTTAAGTCTTTTGATGATGAACAGTACAAACATATCATAATCATATGTTTAGCATCATTTATTGGGGTGTGTTGCACATAAGGCTATGGTATTTATTGGGGGTCCAATAGTGAAAAAAGACGAAGAAAATATTTTCAGGCAGCTGCTGCTATATTTTCTAAAGGGAGTACTGTCTAGCCTAAAGAGTCACCACTGAATTATCTTAAAATTTTGATGACCTGTAAGAACCAGATCATAACTTTTTTTTTTTTGCCCAATGAAAGATTTGAGTTACTATATACAGTAACTGGCATTTGTTAAGCCAGTCTTCATTTTGATCAGTTGGCAATCTCAGTGGAAGCATGTCCTTTCTCTAATGACATCTATAAGCCAACTTAAATTATAGACAAATATTTTTAAAATCTAAGAAGGCAAACTTTTGAGCTCAAAGACAGCTGTAAGTATTGTAGCCAGTCACAAATTGAACAGACAAGCACATATAAGACAATTATAATAATAGGCTGGAGTGCACTCAGATGTATTTGGCCAAATTTAACTATACGCTTACAATTTTGTTTTATAATTTTTAAGTTTGTAACTATAAACTAGTTAGAACTTTTGTACATCAATTAGAGATTTCTTATAATAATAATCAGAAGAATAAAAACCTACACCTGTGAAAGCAAAGCCAGTTCTTAAGACAAGTCCTAGGCTGATGGTTTATCTGACTGGAATACCCAGCTATAGAGGCCTCTCGTTGCTTTGATAGCCATAGTTATTAGTCACAGTTGATGGTCAAAACTGCTGACTTGATAGCCACATGTAACTGTTCCCTATAATGGAACAAGCTCTTAAAGGTAATTTTGACTATTTCTGGGGGGGGGGGGTGAACAGGCCAGGTTTGGGTGTAGAAAGAGATTATCTCTGAATGTAGTGACCAGCCTGCAAGACATTCTGGAGATAAACCATGATGAGAGAGGTAGTCTTCTGTAGAATAGGGCTGTGCCTATTCTTTAATACCTGTTTCTGTTTAAAACTGTTGTTGAACTCAAGGTTCCCTAAGAATATTTTGTCCTATCAATGAACTTACCTGTGCTATAAAAATCAGTATCATACTTCAGGGGGAAAAGAAGAGTCAGTGTCCAGTTCTAACAACTGAAAGGCAGATAAACTGGGACTAGAACTTTTATATTTAATCTTTGAGAATTTCAGGATTAAATCTAGACTAGTTTTTTAGACTATGCCCAAGAGATAAGCGAAGGTGAGAATTTCAAGATTAAATCTAGACCAGTTTTTTAGAACATGCCCGAGAGATAAGTGAAGGTCAACTTCATTCTGGAAGGGTCCCAATTTCAGGAAACTTGGCCCCAAAATCCAGCAGCCACAGAGGAGAGAACTGCCTTGGATCAAACACTTGTAAACTGCATTCTTGGGCAGGACAGTGGAGAAGGGAAAGAATAAGGCACACAAACTAACTCCTAACCATTTCAAGTGCAGAAAGACAATTAAGGTCAAGTGCTTTCCCAGGGAGGGTCTGTAATCCTTAGTGAAACATGCTGCTGGAGACAAAGCTTATGATTAACTGCAACTGAACTGCCAAACAGAAAACGAAACCAATAATCAAAGGACCTGAATGGTCACTTTTTAACTTTTTGAAAGGGAGAAAAGGATAGTTTCTTTTTCTTTCACAGCACTGGGGATTGAACTCACAACCTCATGCCTGTCTGACAGGTGCTTAAGTAACTGAGCCAAACTGGCCCTGGTTTTTTGAGGCAGGGTCGCACTCTGTAGCTCAGGCTGGCCTTATGCTCATGTTATAGCCCAAGCCAGCCTCAAACTCACAACGCTCCTCCTACCTCAGCTCCCGAGTGCTGGGATTAAAGGCGTGCGCCACCACACCCGGCTATGATAGTGTTTCAATTATATTGTTTAGGTCTTACTTTCTGATAAATGAATCAAAGGTTCTAAAATCCCAGCCTATAAAAGGGATCTACTGTCTCCAGTGACAGACAGAGGCTGATAATAGTCCAGAAGAAATCTCTGCCCTAGGACAAAGAGATTGTCTTAGTTACTTTTCAATCATTGCCAAGACAAAATCGTGACGCCCAAAATTAGGGAAGGAAAAGTTTATTTCTTACAGTTTTTCCGGAGTTTTAGTTCATACTCAGTAGACTCCAAGGCAGCATGGCATGGCAGGGCTGCCGTTCATGGCCGCCACAACAGCAAGGCACGCTGGCAAGACAGAGAGAGTGATAGCAGAAGAGCAAGAGAGAGACCCGTGTTCCTCCTGCCTTACTCTGAATGTCAGCTCCACGGGTGGGTACAGCACTCACATCACCAATCCCAGCACTACAAAACAAACCAGTCACAAATGCCAGACTCAGCCCTGTCCAAATTACAAGTCCTTGGGGGGACACAGGATCATCCAATACATTCCACCCCTAGATCCCCAAGGACTCATGTACATCCTTAATACAAAAGAAGTTTTAGTTTGTCTCCAAGAGTTGCCAAAGTTTCAGCACTGTTGAAAAGTCCAAGTCCCAAATCTCAGAGATCTATGGCAGACTTTTAACTGTAACCCCCTGTACAAATGAAAACAAGTTAAACACTTCCAAAATGCAAAGACACAAGATAAACATTACTATTCCAAAAGTTACAAACAGGAATACAAAGCATTGGAACCAAAGCAAGTCCAAAATCCAGCAGGGCAAACATTAAGTCCTAGAGTTCTCTGCTCAGCATCTGAAGCAATCTGGCTGCAAGCTCCAAAAGGCTTGAGTGATTCCACCCCTGGGGTACTTTTAGGGATCTTAACTTTCATAGCCTTCCTTGGATGATCTATGTTCCTTGGCTTCACCCTTACATCTGTACACACTGCCCTCTGCAGGCAGGGCAGAAGCTGTGCATTTTTCTTGCACTTAAAACCAGTGCCATGTGAATGCCACCAAGGTCTGCTGCCAGCTGGAGCAGTAGCCAGGCTTTCCTCTCTCTTGGCTATAGGGGTCGACTACCTGGATTGCTGAGCTCTCTGAACTTGACTGTGAGGGACAGCTTCTCTATGCCACCACCATTCTGGAATCTGGTGTGGCCCCTCCATTCTGGAACCTGGTGCAGCCATGACCCTTTTGAAACCTCCTGTGGCCTCTGTTGCCACTCCGGGACATGGCACTCTGAAGTTTTTTCCTCCTAGCAAACTGTCACTTTTGAAGGCCTGAGTTTGCAAAGGGTGGAGGCCTGCTGCTTCCTGGGATGCCCCTAGGCCATCTTTTTTATTCCTTTGTTCCTTCTCAGCAATCAAGGTCTCAGCCCTGTCTTCACAGTCCACAGCTTCCTGGCCAAACTCACATTTTAAATCACCATGCTGGGCTCTTTGCTCTTGATTCACAACATAAATCTGGCTAAAAGCCCCCAACAACAGCCAGGCCACCATTTCAACATTCAGCTGTCTTGTAATTTCCTTTTTTAGGCTAATCAGTCCTTCTCACTTAATCTCAGTCTCAGGCAAAGTCTCTGGGTACAGGCAGAATGCAGACAAACTTTCTGCCAATCCATAACACACATCGTGTGGAGTCCAACACCCAGTGCAGTCCTTCTTCCCAGCAGAAACCTCCCAAGCCTGGTCTTTACCAGCAGGCTTTCTATCAACCTTCTGGTCTTCTGAGCTCTGACCAGAATCTCCCATGCAAAACAACCTAAGCTGTTCAAGCTCTATGCATGTAGGCGACATCTCCAAACCTTTCCAAACCCTTCCCACAGGCCATTTCCAAAGGCTCTTGAACCACATGGTCAGGTTTAATCACAGCAACAAACCCACTCCTGGTACGAAATTCTGTCTTAGTTACTTTTCACTCATTGCCAAGACAAAATATCTGATGCCCAAAATTAGGGAAGGAAAGGTTTCTCAGGAGTTTCAGTCCATACTTAATTGGTTCCAAGGCAGTGTGGCATGGTGGGGCTGGCATTACAGCAAGTCATGCTGGTGAGAGAGAGTGCGGAAGAGCAAGAGAGAGACCTGCATTCCTCCCACCTTACTCTGAATGTCAGCTCCACCCCTGGGCAGATGCAGCACTCACATCACCAATCCCAATGCTACACAACAAACCAATCACAAATGGCAGACTCAGCCCTGTCCAAATTACGAGTCCTTGGGGGGGCACAGGATCATCGAATGCTGTGGTCCACCCGGGCTAGGTCCACAGAGTCCCCAAAGGTGGGCTGAGTGTTGGCACATGGAGAACAGACACACAAACAGCTCAGAGACTGCATGAATCTGCTTCGTTTATTGCTACTACTACTACTACTACTCTTTTGCAAGCTCTAGCAGAATATTTTGTACTTTCTTGGCAGAGGTTGAAAGTTTATATAAAAAGAATGAGATCAACAGGTGTTTCTATGGTTACATGGCTTCTGTGGTTACATGATTTGTCAGCATAGGCAGAGAGTTTATACTTAAAGACCTTGAAGTGTATTTTGGCTACTAATAAATTACTGATTGGTTTTTACGTTAGTTGAATCAAGTGTCCCCATTTACCTATGGGAAAAAATCTTAACAATTGTTTTAAAATGTCAGTCTTGCTTTGGGGAGGTCTAATGTACTATAGGGGGTGGAATTGTTCTAAATGCTCCATTGTGGTAGCCTAGCTAAAAGCCTGCAAAACACAAAACCATATTCAGCCATGATTAACCCTCCCAACCTCCTGTGATGTTCTCACAGCTGCAAGGATGTGTAATCTACCCTGTCTCTTTTAAAAGATGAAACACAGTAACATATCGGCCTCTCTGCATGGAGGTTCCCAGGCATCCCCAGCCAGCTGGCCATTGTTATCATTAAAGGCTCCCAAACTTCTAATCTGACCTTGGCCTTGTTGGTCCAACTCTGTGTCAGACCACTACACCATTAATTGTAGAAAAACATTTTATTAACTATATCTTTGTTCTTAGGGAGTTTCTGTACTTTGTTTACTGATTTTTGTGCATGGGAAAGAAAGAAAAAAAAATTTCCGAACTGGATCAGAGCACAAATTAACACACTAGTTCCTAAGAAGCATTAACGCATTCCCACAAAGCTAATTTTTATGCTGCAGCCTTTTCTTAGATGTCCTCCTTGAAGATCTACTTCCATGTTTGGACCTTGTCAACAGAACATGGCTAGAGCCTGCAAAATGGCCAACCAGATGACACCACAATAGGGAGACTCCCTGGAATATACCATCCAAATGCTGGAATATAGAGTGATATGATAACGGAGGGAAGGAAGGGAGAGGGAGATGGATCCTCTGGACCCAAGAGGAGTCTAGAACGAGAACAGTGGCCCACAGAAAGAGAAAAAAAAGAAGAAATAAATGGACATAGGTGGGGACCAGCAGTACCTCTGACTGGAGCCGAGTCCAGATGGCAGCAGGACCCGAACTGGGAAGGCGCGACTGAAGTGCTGGCAATACGTGAATGAATTGCTGCAACTGCAGCAGTGATGGGAGAGGCAATGATCGATTGTGGAACAAGGTGGTCGCAAGCAGGCAAGTGAGTGAATCCAGTGGGCCACAGCCCCCCACCCCCCCAAACCCCGAGGGAGAGTGAGGGACAGGCATCCATCTTGAGACCGGAACTGCACCTAGTTAGGCACGGTTCCTTGTTCACACCAGGCCCTGGAGGGTCCTGGCGGAATCTGCCCTGGGGGGTGATAGGGGAAGTTTGGCGGACGACCCGGTACGGGTTCCCAGGCAGCAACCCCGTCCTTGCGCACTGCACCAGACATCCGCAGAGCAAAAACAGGCTTGGGAAAGACAGTGGACCAACATGGGCTCACTGCAGAGAAATTAGGAGATCCCAGAATAGCCCAGGAAATGCCAAGACAGAAAGGTAGAGGGTGCTTTCCAGACTCCGAAACAAGCAGAACAAATCCAGGAGAAGCAAACGCAGAAAAGGTCAGGAGTCCAAAAATTAAACTCTCAGAGGAAATGACAACCAAAGTGGGGAGACAACTCCATGAAGCTATAAAAGAAATTAAAGTGGAGAATAGAAATGAAATTAAAATGGAGAATAGAAATGAAATACATAATAGGGGAATCACTAAGCGCCTCTAAAGGAGACATAGCCAGAAAGGTGGAGGATGGAAAATCAAAGGAGATTGAGAATGAAACAAATAAAGACTTAGAACGCATCAATCAGATTCAGAGAGATTACCAGGAACTCAAAGACTCCAATAAAAGTTGGCAGAACCACCTGAAGGAAACTAAAGATAAACTTTCATATCTGGAAGAAAAAATGGCAGCCTGGGAGAGAGAAAGGAAAGGCTTGCTAAAAATAATAAGAAATCTGGAAGTGGCAGTGCAACGACTGCAAGACAACCCAACGAAATATAATTTACAAATAAAAGGTGTGAGTGAAAAAGCAGGGGTCAATACAAATCAAATTAAAAGCCTATTCACAGAAATAATTTCAGAAAATTTTCCAAGCATGGGAACAGGAAGAGACTTTCAGATAACTGAAGCATATAGAACTCCAGCTAAACTTGACCAAAATAGGCCTACACCCAGACATATAATAATCAAGATTCCAGAAATTCAACACAAAAACAAAATATTAAAAGCTATTAGAGAAAACAGACAGATTACCTACAAAGGAAGGCCCATCAGAATCACGACAGACTTCTCAACACAAATCATCAGGTCAAGAAGAGCTTGGAGTGAAATATTTCAAGTCCTGAAGGAAAATAACTTCCAACCCAGATTGATGTACCCTGCAAAATTATCCTTTAAAATCAACGGAGAAACAAGATACTTCCACAACAAGGAACAACTAAAAGAATTTATGACAACCGAGCCAACCCTACAAAGAATACTGAAGGACATTCTAGAGAGAGATAAAGAAGTCCACTGCTCCAGAAACAGCAACAGAGAGATACCACTGAGCAGGGAAGACAAATGAATAATCCATCAACAGGATTTAAGTCCAATATTGTTTTCAATGAGTTGTTTAGTTTAATCTTATTCTATCTCAACTGGACTAACTTTATCATAAATGATGACAAAGACAGCTATTGTAAAGATAAAAAAATTTATAAGGGTAGCCTTCAATGATATATTATCACCTTGCTTCAAAACCAGGTATTACTTTCGCTGCTCTGTTCTGAGGGATTTTAACCTATCTTAGTCTGTTTGTGTTACAACAGATGATATAGGCAACTGCCTTAAAGCTAATATGAGGCACTATAGAAATCAACATCGCATTACTATGTATTGCCTCCATTACCTTATTTGTTATTGGTTTTATTCAGTACTATTTCATTCGACTATATTTGGCCAATTGGTAAAGGCATTTAGTTTGAAGATAATAACAGGTATTACAAGGGGAATGGAGGAAGGAAGGTATGGAAAAAAGACATAGTTTTATACGAGGGTATTCATAAGATAGTTTAAAAGTCTATACTACTAAATGCATAAACTGGTGAGAGAGAACAGTTGATATTCATATGATCAGATCAATACTACATGTCTTTACCTGTCAATCTGAACAGCCCCCTTAATGGTAATGATATACAACGTTGCAACTACTGTAAAATTCCAACCATCTAAATTCCTAAACCTATAATTTTACAGTATCAGATATGTTGTTGATGTTTGTTTATCCCTTTAGTTTTTTGTTTCTCTTATGTATGACCATTCTTTTATCCTTTATTGGTTTCACTCTGAACTATTTCGCTTGATTATATTAGACCTGATGTTATGGGTAGTTATTTCAATGATAACAAGAGGTATTCTAAAGGGAAAGGAAGGAAGGAAAGGAAAAGGAAATAGACATAAATTTATAAATATGCATAAATAAGACAGTTAAAAAAAACTGTAGTACTAAATACATTAGCTATTGAAAAAGAAAAGTTAATATTCCTGAATTGATAAATCTTACATGTCTATATCTGTCAATATGATCAACCCCTATGAAAGTAACAATATGCAATATTGTAACTACTGTCAAACTTCAACCACCTCAGTGTGTAAACCTACAATGTTATCATATCAGATCTGTTATTGTTGTTTGTCTGTCTTTTTTGCTTTTTGTTTCTACCTTCTGTATCTATTTTCTCTTAAATAAAAAAAATTAAAAAAAAAACGGAACATGGCTAGAGAAGGACATGGCAATCCAATGTAGAGATCTTCAAGACATTTCGGTTTCTCTATACAGTCATTTCTACATCAGTGCTGGCTAGGCTATATTTAAACCCACTTGAAATATGCATACCCAGGAATCTGTAATACACTTAAAACACTCACAGATTAAAGTCGGTACCCATTGTCTCTCATCAGAAGTCAGTGTTTAAGAATAATATTACATCTCTCTAATCTAGTTTATAGGTCTAAGTCATCCAAACACCTCCATACACTTACCAGGACCATCTAAAAACTCTCCTAGATCTTGCCTGATCTGTTTTAGGTCAATGAGAGAAAAGGGGCATAAAAATGCAGATAGTTCTAAATTCCCCACTTATTTCCTGTAGGGGATACTGTCTTTGAGGAACTTGAATAACATCAGCTGTGAATGGATACAACCTCATGAAGGCTTTAATTACAGCTGGCCTAGAATCTCCGCCCTAGAAGCTCTGCCCTAGAAGCCTCAGACTCAGTAATAGTGGGTGAGGCTTTGATTAAGATTGTTTTGGAGGGCTGGGGATTTAGCTCAGCTGCAAAAGCTCCTGCAGTGCAAGTGTGAGGTTGTGAGTTCAATTCTAGTACCAGATAAAAAAAAAAAAAAAAAAAAAAAGATTGTTTTGGAAACCTCACCCTCAGGTTCCAAACGTTGAGGAAGAGTAGCATCAGACTCAGTGATACCAAATGCCTTAAAGGCCAGAGGTGTCTGGTTTTCCTGTGACTCACATTTATATTTGAACACAAGGATTATTTCTTTAGTGCAAAGGAAGTGAACATAAGGAAATTTTAACCATTTTTCTTTCTTACATTACAATTCTAGTTGTGAAATAGCATCACAATATTTCCCTTTGTATTCCTGGGTCTAGGGGCCAAACTGCTTTTTTCAATATGCGAGGGTCATACTTCCACCAGTATTCAAGAATACATTCCAAAGGAGTAAGAGATTTTGATGTCCCCAGCAAAAGAAACACAGAAAGAATCAGTCATCTCCTTTTAATTTTTTATTTTTATACCCTTGTGGTGTCCCTCGAGTTGATTCCACTCCAGGGAAGCTGGGTGCTGTTTGGAGAGAGACCGCAAGACAAAATTTGACCAGCCTGTCCACCCTCACACTGGTGAGTTATTTTATCTTCCTAGGAAGCTCAGGTGTTTACTCCCATAGATGTTTTTTATAAGCACAAATTATAATTGATCTCAGCTGTAACAGTTACAGTTCATGAAGGAAACGTTGCTTTCTAGTTCTTTGAAACAGGGTAAATACCAATAACCGAGTCATTAGTAGTTGGAGTACTTCTCAGCCTACCAAGTAGATCACCTCTAGAGACAGACAAAAAATGGCTCCAGATTAAAAAAAAAAAATGGCTCCAAGAGAAATTCCTCCCTAGGCTGGGTGAAGAAGTCTCTAAGACATTCCTATTATCTACCTAATCACCTAGGCCACTTTTTTTTTTTTTAGCAGCAAACCCAGGATATATTTTAAAATATTTTTTAAAAAGTTTATATCTCTGAAGCTCACAGGTTAAACTTATATCCATCATCTAGCAATCATAATTAACATGTCAGTAATGGCACATTTCAACCTTCTATGTACATATGAAAAAAGAAGATTGACTAAAATCTCTTTCTTACTATTCATTAGCATATGCAAGCACACATGTAAATTTTTCCCTCTGATAGCTACTTTCCTCCATGAAAGGCAAACATTTGTTGCAAGCTGGTGATCCAATGACAAGGTGCTTCTAATTTAACTCTGAGCCAGTTGGAGAAAATTTAGGGTGAGTTTCAAACTTATTAGCAGAGAGAGAAAAGTACGATGAATAAGTGCAGATTCTTCTGCTGGCTACCCAATCAGGAGCCAGTTTCCACTGAGGGGCCTTTGGGTATCTGCCAGAGAATAACCCTGGCCATGACTCCTCAGTTGTTTTGTTTTTACTGGTCCACACAACCAGAGATCTTTCTCCTGAAAGGAATCCAGCTGCCTGTCTGGTCAACATTCCATTGGCCATTGGCTTCAATAGGGATTCACCAGAACGTGCTGGGGAAACCTGTCTTCTGCTTTAAGAGTGGCAGCTGCTTTAAGAACATTTAAGTAAGCTGGGCGTGGTGGCGCACACGTTTAATCCCAGCACTCGGGAGGCTGAGGTAGGTGGAGCGTTGTGAGTTTGAGGCCGGCTTGGGCTACAACGTGAGTGCAAGGCCAGCCTGAGCTACACAGTGCGACCCTGCCTCAAAAAACCAGGGCTGGGAGTTTGGCTCAGTGGCTTAAGCGCCTGTCTGGCAGGTATGAGACTGTGAGTTCAACTCCCGGTGCTGCAAAAAAAAAAAAAAAAAAAAAAAAGCATTTAAGTAGCTAGCAGAGTGACCACTGTTTCTTAAAAGTTATGGGAGAGATATAATCCTAGCTGTCAAAAAATCAGTACATAGCATTTTATAAGTATACAATAAAAGTTTCAAAGTCCACAATTTATTATCAAAGTATTTTCCTCTCCTATACACACAAATAATAACTAGACCTAGGAAGGGAGGGAGAAGGTTAGAGATCTTCCCTTAGGCTAAATTAGGCTAAATATGTTTTGGTCCCTTAAGTGTGGTGCTTTGGAAATAGCTCCTTCTGGTTTCACCCGAAAGTTGGTTCTTTCCACGGGGTCTCAGGTTCAGTCTCTTGAGGAAGACTTCCCCAGGACACTAAGCCAGGACACAGCTTTTATGAGTGTTCTCCCGGATGGGCACATTCTGATGTCTCATCTGACTCACAGACAGGGTACATGTTTCTCATCCACAATGACTTCACTTGTCTTTAGTGTTACCAAACGCTTGTTTTCAATGGGCTTAACTTAGTTGTTGGGTAGGAGGAAAAAAGAAAGTAAAAAGTGCAGGTAACGGTCACAAATAAGATCAGAGAAAACAAGTCTTTTCTTATCATCCTCACAGTGAGTTAATGAAACAAGCTGACCGTGAGTCATCACTCTCAGCCTGGAAAGGTGAGAATGGGGAATCTTAAGAGCTAAGGCTGCCTCCTCACCAGTGGAAGGTCAGACCAGAAAGGAAACTGAGGCAAAACAGGCTTCACATTTCCTCTAGAGTGTAGAGGAGAATCAGGGCCAATCTATCCTAATGAAATCTGTCCTCAAGTCCTAAGAAGCTGCCAGTCTATTGCCTTTTAACTAGTAGGTGGGATCCTGTAATTTATTAATAGGCATGTACATTTCCTAAATATAAACTAGATTTCATAAAAAGGCCCATTTTATAGCATTTCATATCAAAGCACATTAGGGAGCCGGGCGTGGTGGCGCACGCCTTTAGTCCCAGCACTCGGGAGGCTGAGGTAGGAGGAGCGTTGTGAGTTTGAGGCCGGCTTGGGCTACAACGCGGGTGCAAGGCCGGCCTGAGCTACATAGTGCGACCCTGCCTCAAAAAACCAGGGCCAGGAGTTTGGCTCAGTGGCTTAAGCACCTGCCCTGGCAGGTGCAAAGTTGTGAGTTCAATCCCCGGTGCCGCAAAAAACAAACAAACAAACAAACAAAAGCACATTAGGGAATGCTCTAATATTAGGTTTCCCTAGTGCTGGCACCTAAGATAACAAACCACAGCAGTCAAACAAGGAACACTTTTAAGTTCAGCAACTAAGTCCAAAATACAGCATATACAAAACAGGCATAAGGGCTGGGAGTTTGGCCCAGTGGCTTAAGTGCCTGCCTGGCAGGTGTGAGGTTGTGAGTTCAATCCCCAGTGCTGCAAAAAAAAAAACCAAAAAACAACAACAACAACAAAAATCAGGGATAAAATGCTCTGTCAAAGAAACATTATAATCTTCCCATGTTCTCAATTTAAATTTATCATAATTTTAACAAAAGATAATGCAAAAAAGAGACAAGGCATAAAATTAAAGGATGAAAATTTTGATTACCTAAGTAAGTCACAATCCAGAATCCAGTCAAAATATTTTAGAGGTGCCATAAAACAAAAGCAAACTCTTACCTCCTTCCTAGTATCTTGGTGGGACCTCCAAGATGATTTAGAGGAAATGCCAGATGTCAAATACACTGAATTCACAGTCCCTGAAGTTAAATAACTAATTCTGAGGAATAACAGATATTAAGAGTAAGAAATTTTATTGGGAGGAAAAGATTGGGGAGTAGAGATGGGGAATAGGAATAGCGCTTGAGGGCCAGGGATACAGCTCAGCAGCACAACTGCCTGCCTGACAAATGCCGGGTCATGCATTTGATTCCCGGTACAAAAAAAAAAAAAAAAAAAAAAAAAAAAAAAAAAAAAAAAAAAAAAAAAAAAAAAAAAAAAAAAAAAAAGAAGAAAGCAAGAAAGCAAGCAAGAAAGGACCAGCTCTTGAGAGACAGAAGAGGTCCTGAGTGAGTTGTCCAAAAATTCTTTAAGAAAAAAATCACAATCTCACCTGAGGAACACAACAATGAACTCTACTTTAAAATAAATCCTTAATCCCAGCACTCAGGAGGCTGAGGTAGGAGGAGCGTTGTGAGTTCGAGGCTGGCTTGGGCTACAACGCAAGGCCAAAACCAGGGCTGGGAGTTTGGCTCCGTGACTTAAGCACCTGTCTGACAGGCACAAGGTTGTGAGTTCAATCCCCAGTGCCACAAAATAAATAAATTAAATAAATAAATAAATAAATAAATAAAATATATCCTTAAATTCATTTGTGCAGGGCTTGTGAAAAAGAATCAGCCACTGTATACTAATTCTGAATAAGCCAAGTTTCATGTAGCCCAGATCTTCCATTTTCTAACCTTCAACCTGACAGAATTTGGTAAGAAAAACAAGGATGGATATATTGGGTGGGAAAGAGAGAATATGATTCCTGACACTAGAAGATCTGGGCCAGGGATTTAGTTCAGTGGTTCAAGCATTTCCTTGGTAAACTCAAGGTCGTGAGTTCAATCCCTGGTACCAAAAAAAAAAAAAAAAAAGACACTAGAAGGTTCATCTCAACATGGTAAAAATCATAATACAGAGTCCTGTTAGCTTCTGAGGCTGCACTCAAAACATAGTTTTGGAGATAATTTTTATGAGAAATGGCCAAAATCCAGGACCTTTCCACCACTCACCAGTTTCTTGTGTAGCATCAAAGAGTCTTATTATCTGAAATGGCTACTATTATTCCTTTTCCAACTCTGTGTGAAGACAGATTCTCTCCCTATACTGCCATCAAAACAATATACTGTAGCAGTAGGAAATTAGGTGCTAACATTAAAGAAATTAGGCTGAACATTAAAAGAGATTTATAAAACTATAATGCCATTCTTCTCAATTTGTGGGTGGGGTGGGAGGGATGGGGAATAGGTATAAAAATATGATGTATATTAGCATTGAATGGGCTATTATAACCATTTAAAGCAGTACTTAAATTTTTTCTCAGTTTTAATTTCTTACCTGATAACTATTGAGCAGTGTAGCCACATAAATAAAACCTCTTTTGGATTCTCAAAGAGAATAAAGTTTGAGAATTGCTGTTTTATGACTAGCAGTGTGAACCCTCAGCACCACACTCTACTTACAGTCAGTGTCCTATCACCTTTTAGTCCACATTTCACAGTGTTACTTACCATTTCGTAGTCACTACAACTGTACTAGTTTTGTAATAGAATAATTCATTTACCTGTTTACTCCAGTTCTACTTTAAATATTGTCATCTTTTAAGAAGTTATCTTTTCTAGTTTTTTTTTTTTGTTTTGTTTTTTTGTTTTTGTTTTGTTTTGTTTTTTCAGCACTGGGGATTGAACTCACAGCCTCGCGTCTGCCAGACACGTGCTTAAGCCACTGAGCCAAACTCCCAGCCTTCTAGATTTTTTTTAATTTATTCTTATAGATCTACATTTTTAGTATTTCCCTTCAGCTTGAAGAACATTAGCTTTTTTTCCTCCCCTCTGGCAGTGTAAGGATTGAACCCAGAGCCCCACATTATCTCAGCTCAGGGTTGTACTATACTGACGTACATGTTCAGCTCAGCATTTCCTATAGTGCACACCTTCTGGAAATTAGTTCTCTAAGGTTTCATTGAGCCAAGTATATTTTATTTCAGCCTTGGCTTTTAAATCTTGTAATTCTGTTTTTAAGGTGTACAGCATGTTTTGATATGCCTAGGTAAACAAGATAATGTTTGATATACAGAGAATTAATTGGTTAAGAGAATAATTCAACAGGAAGAGATAATAATTACAAATATATATGCATAGAACACTGGTGCATCCAATTTAATAAGAGAAACATTACCAGACATCAATCAAAGATTAGGTAAACTTCCACACAATTATAGTGGTGGATCTCATGCTGTCACAAGTAGATCAACTAGGCAAAACACTGACAAAGGATTATCAGAGATGAACCAAACCTTTGAACAAATGGATTTAATAGATATCTGCAGTGTGTTCCACCCAACAACAGAATACATTTTTTTCCAGTAACGCATATAAATTTTTCCAAAATAGACCACAAGCTAGTCCAAACAGCTTGCTTCAGTAAATACAATATATACATCCTGTATATATTGTCAGATCATCAGATCAGAGTGCAATGAAACTAGAAATCAATGGCAAAAGTAATTACACAAATTATGGAAACACATGGAAATTTAACAATACACTTTTGAATAATCATCTTACTTTTCTGGTTGCTGAGACAAAATACCCCACACTCAAAGTCTAAGGAGGAAATTTTCTCTTGGCTCACAGTTTGAAGAGGTTTCAGTCCACAATGGGCTGACTCCAAGGCAAGGTGTCATGACAGAGAGGCATCGCTGGGGAGATGGGCAGTAAGCAGCAGGCAGCAAGCTCTGAATGTCCACATCATAAAAACAGCACAAATGAATAGTGTAATGACACACTTCAAGATTTCAGAAAAACAAGAACATTCCAAATTCAAAGACACTACAAGGAAGGAAATTATAAAAATCAGACTGTAAGTCAATAAAATTGAGACACAAAAAAGTACAAAGCATTAATGAATCAAAGAGCTATTTCGCAGTATATATGATCCAAAATCTATAATAAATACTGTGTAAGGGTAACAAACTGCTCAAAGAGCAAAAGTAATTGGGATAGGGGAAAGGAGGAAAGAAGGAAAAGGAAAAAGACACAAATTTGTATATATGTATATGTAAGATAGCTAAAATGACAATACTACTAAATGTATTATTAGTTATTGAAAAGAACAGTTAATACTCATATGATTAGATCAATTTAATATGTCTGTATCTGTTCATCTAAACAACCCTTTTGAAGGTAATGATATGCAATATTGCAAACATTGTCAAATTCTTACCATCTTGTTTGTAAACCTATGTTACTGTTTTGGACTTGTTGTCATTTGTTTTTCTCTTTTGCTTTTTGTCTTTCTTTTCTGTGTCTTTTTTCTCTTAAATAAAAAAAAGAACTGTTTCTTTGAAATAAAAAACAATAGATTACCCCTTATAACCAAAAAAAAAAAAAAGACTTGAAAACAATTAGAAATGAAAATGATGAAATCACAGTGGATACCATGAAAATTCAGGAGACTATTAATAAGTAACTACTTTGAAAACCTGAACTGCAATATATTGGATCCAGCAGGCCTGTGACTGGAGGACCCCAGCAGGCCTGTGACTGTGCGGTGAGTTCCCCCCTCAAGTAGAGGTCAGTGGCTCAGCAGGAGCAGCAAGGAGCCCTCCCCTTCAGCTGTAGGACTTTGAAAGTCCATCAAGAGTGTGGGTGAGTCCTTCTTCCATACAGAAAACATTGAGTGCATTGAGGAGAAGGCTGACAAGGTCTCCTCCAACCTGGAGAAACTGGAAAGGGCCTAGGAGACCCCCTGTGACACAGTAGGGTCTAAGCTGAGACACACAGTATAGCCAGGTAAATCTGGCAGTGTGGAACAACTTAAAACCACAGTAACAATAGAAGCTAAGGGTTGGCTTGCATCAATACCCCTAGGTTAGTCAGCCTAGGGAGAGTATAAGACTCACCCAAAAGGACCTGCAGGAGGAATCCAAGTGACTGGCCCCTCCACTTTATTGAGGGACTCAGCAATTGGACAAAATCACCCATACAGTAGGACCCTAAGACACATATAACAGTCACTAGAGACTAGTGGGATTGAAAGACCAAACTGCTAACCCAAGAGGAAAAAATGACAAGAGGAAAAAGCAAAATGCAATCTCAAACATCCAGCCCATCAGGAACAAGTATATGGGACATTGAAATAGAGGACACTGAAAGTCACACACCTGAAATTTCTGAAAAGATAGCAAGTGAAATAAAGAAACAAATCCATGAAGCTATAGAAGAAATCAGATTAGAAATACTCTCGCAGGTAAAGAAAGAAATGACAATCTTTGTAAAGGAATTACTCAGCATAGCTAGAGAAGATATAGATTAAAAAAAAAAGTACAGGAGCATGGGAAAATGATGGAAACCTTGAATGAGCAACTTAGGAAGCAAATAGAAAGCATGAGAAAAATTCAAGGAGATATCCAGGAAATACAAAGCTCCATTGAAAGCTGGAGAAACCATTTAAATGAAGCTGAGGATAGACTTTCAGACCTCAAAGACAGGATTGCAGCTAGTGATCATGAAAGGAAAGAACTTGTAAAAATAACAAGAGAGCATGAAATAACAGTTCAACAGCTTCAAGATGATGCAAAGAGATCCAATATAAGACTGATAGGTGTCAATGAAAATGCAAGAGTCAATGCAACTGACTTAAAAAAACTATTCACAGAAGTAATGGTGAAAAATTTCCCAAGCATGGGAAAAGAATCAGATATGCAGATAAGTGAGGCATGCAGAACGCTAAACAGTCATAACCAAAATAAATCTACACCAAGTCATATAATTAAGATCCCAGACATACAACATAAAAACAGAATACTAAAAGCTGTTAGAGGAAAGACACAACTCATATATCAAGGAAGTTCCATTAGAATCATGGTGGACTTCTCAGCACAAACCCTCAAGTTAAGATGAGCTTGGAGTGAAGTATTTCAAGTCCTGAAAGAAAACAACTTTCAGCCCAATTGATGTACTCTGCAAAACTTTCTTTCAAAATTGATTGAGAGATAAGATATTTCCATGACAAAGAGCAACTGAAGAAATTCATGCCTACCAAGCCAACCCTAG
This sequence comes from Dasyprocta punctata, assembly GCA_004363535.1. Classification (NCBI taxonomy): domain Eukaryota; kingdom Metazoa; phylum Chordata; class Mammalia; order Rodentia; family Dasyproctidae; genus Dasyprocta; species Dasyprocta punctata. Next base: position 1,889 of record RJWM01007877.1, on the reverse strand, counting down.
AAAGAATACTGAAAGACATAATAGAGAGAAACAAAAATGACTGCAATTCCCAGAACAACAACAGAAAAAAACAACCAGGCAGGGAAAGCAATTAAATAAGGGGGAAAAGCAGGAAAACAACAAGAGGAAAATAACATGACAAAATTAAACCAGTACATATCAGTTATATCCATCAATGTAAATGGCCTCAATTCACCAATTAAAAGAAATAGGCTAACAGAATGGATCAAGAAGCAGGATCCAACAATATGCTGTATACAAGAAACACATCTGACTCAAAAGGAAACTCATAGACTAAAAGTCAAAGGATAGAAAATAATATTCCATGTGACAAGAACCTAGAAAAAAGCAGGCATAGCTATTCTGTTTGCGGACAGTGTAAACTTCAAACCAAAAATGATCAAAAGAGATAAAGAATGTCATTATATACCTGTTAAGGGGAAAATTCAAGAGGAAGAGCTAACAATCATAAATATATATTCACCAAATACAGGAGCACCCAACCATGTAAGACAGATACTAATAGACATGAAAAACCAAATACACAATAACACAATCATAACAGGGGACCTTAATACCCCATTGTCACACAGAGATAGATCAACTAGATAAAAAGTTGGCAAAGAAATAACAGAACTGAATCAAACCTGTGAACAAATGGACCTGTTCTACCCAACAACATCAGAATACATATTTTTCTCAGCTGCACATGGGACCTTCTCTAAAATAGACCATATATTAGCCCATAGAACATGCTTAAGTAAATGCAAATGGATTGAAATCATCCCATGCATATTATCTGATCATAGTGCACTGAAATTGAAAATTAACAGTAAAAGAAACTGCAAATCCTACATAAACACATGGAAGTTAAATAACAACCTTTTGAACAACCAATGGGTTACAGATGAAATTAAAGAAGAAATTAAAGAATATCTAAAATTCAACAAAAATGCAGATACAGCATATCGAAACTTGTGGGACACAATGAAAGCGGTCCTAAGAGGAAAATATATAGCAATAAATTGTCACATCAAGAAAACAAAACGAGCCAGGAGTTTGGCTCAGTGGCGTAAGCACCTGTCTGGCAGGTACGAGGCTGTGAGCTCGATCCCCGGTGCCACAAAAAAAGAAAACAGAATGAGCACAAATAAATAACCTAATGCTACACCTCAAGCTTCTAGAAAAAGAAGAGCAAGTCAAACCCAAAGCTCATAGAAGGGAGGAAATTATAAAGATCAGAGCAGAAATTAATGCAATTGAGACTAAGAAAACAATACAAAGAATCAAGGAATCAAAGAGCTGGTTCTTTGAGAGAATAAGCAAAATTGATAAACCTCTAGCCAACCTTAACAAGAAAAAGAAAGAAAAAACTCAAATTCATGCAATAAGGAATGAAAAGGGAGAAATTACTACAGATCCCATGAAAATTCAGGAGATCATGAATACCTACCTTGAAAATCTTTACTCACATAGGGTGGAAAACACAGAAGAAATGGACAAATTCCTAGAAACATATGAACTACTAAAGCTGAGTCAAGAAGATATAAAAATTTTGAATAACCTAATATCAGCTACTGAAATTGAAAACGTGATTAAAAACTTACCAACTAAGAAAAGTCCAGGTCCTGATAAATTCACAGCTGAATTCTGCAAGAAATTTAGAGAAGATTTAATACCAGTACTACTCAAACTCTTCAATGAAATTGAAAGGGAAGCAATCCTCCCTAACTCATTCTTGGAGGCAAGTATTACTCTAATACCAAAACCAGAGAAAGACCCAACCAAACAGGAGAACCATAGGCCAATTTCCCTAATGAACATGGATGCAAAGATTCTCAATAAAATACTGGCAAATAGAATGCAGCAAATCATTTAAGAAGATTATA